>JAXQQM020075436.1:0-134002 GCA_034641835.2 Pinus albicaulis | reverse complement strand
GTATCACTGTGAGCAGAGATTGAGCATTTTCAATTTAAACACAGAGGTATAACAGTATGGGTTTTGAAGTCTATTTTCATTAGAAGACAGAGGTATTGCAGTGTTAAATTTGAAACCATTTGCTACCAAGAGCCAGAGGTATTGCAGTGAAGAATTTGAAGCCATTAGCCACTGTCTATCAGAGACATATCAGCTCGAAATTTGAAACTGCTTTCAATTGTCAACAAAGGTATATTCTTCCGAAATTTGAGGACATTTGTCATTATCAATCAGAGGTATGTCATTCTGAAGTTTGAAGCTATTTTCATTTAGAACTCGAAGTCATTTCAATTCGAAGGTGAAAGCTATTATTTTTGTGGGTAGAAGAGTGTTAATTTGAACATTGAAAAAAAGCAATCATGGGTTTCATTGTAAGAACAGAACCAATGGGTTCAAAATATTTAGAAGGCTACCCTCAATGCAAAGAAATGTTACAACAAATAGGATGGCTTCAATTTTTGGAGAGATTTAATGGCTTCCACAAGGAAGTCACTAAAACATTTGCAAGATCATTTCAAGGAACCGAAGTTGAAGTGGGAGATGTCAAATTTACTATCACTGAAGTTTTCATTGCAGAGGTTACAGGGTTGCTCAGAACTGGAGAGAGATGGTTTAAAAATAGAGAATTCCACAATGACTCCTGGAAAAAAATTTTAAAATCACCAGGTATGGATGTCAGTGTATTTAAGAAAGGAATTCCCAGTTCTGCATTGAAAAACAAATGGAGAAACATACTACTTCTTCTGCAAAAATGTATTACATGTGAGGGTAGATATGGAACATTTTATGTCTACCACATTAGACTAATGATGCATTTTCTGGGGGAAGACTTAAACCTACCATATTTCTTGCTTCAAAGTCTGAAGAAGATGGCTTCCTGTGTTCAAAGAAGGGTTCAATTTTTAGAGACAACCCTATATCATCATGGTTTGGTCAAAATCTTGATTGAACATCATCTAGCTAAAACAAATGATACATGGGACGATTTCTTGATAAGCAATCATTTTGAAGAGCCAAAAGAACCCTCACCAGAACCACAGCCTACAAGAAGAAGTAGAAAATGGAGGGCTTCAGAAGTTGAAATTGACAAAACATTCCAAGAGAGTAGTGAGGAAATCATTTTAGAAAAGTTGACTCAAATCAAGAGACAGCTTAAGGAAGAAAAGGTAATCAAGAAATCTGCCATGGAGAAAGGAGAGGGATCTTCTCAGCCTAGAAGAAGCCACAGACTAAAGGGGAAATTGAAGAAAACACTAATCAAACAAACAGGGGTAATCAATATAGAAGATGAAGAAACATCCATTGAAGAGGATGTTGAAGAGGATTTTTATGAAGGAACCCCTGAAATTGACCCTGCTCAACAGGAAATTTATGACTATGTGGAAACTTTGGAAAGGAGAGCTTCAGAAAGCAGAGAGAGAACCCCCAGTCCTCCACTGTCTGAAATAGATATATTAAGAAGGGATAGGTATGAGTTGGAATTACTGAATAGACACATCAAAAATGAGAATGAAATTCTCAAGGATCAAGTCAAGCTCAAAAACTGATATGAACTCAACCTTATCCCTGCATATAGACAAAGTGGAGAAGACCAATGAGAAGTTGAATACAAGGAACAAAAAGTTAATCAGGGCACTCACCAACCTAAGGTTCAAACTTGTTATCAGGAAACCCAGAAGATCTCTAGCTTCCAGACAAAGGAGAAGAAGAGGATTAGATGTCCTTGCAGAAGCCTCTGAGTTCATAGGATAATTTGCATGAGGACATTCAAAGAGACAACAGTGGGGGTATGTTGAGCCTCAAAATTGTGCTTTCTTTCACCTCATTTTACCTCATTTTTCCCTTTTCCATTGCTATCCTAGACCCAATTGATCAATGAATATAGTTAAAATTACTTCTAGAATGATTTACATGACTGACTTGCTAAGTTTTGTGATTTTTTCCATTGTAAAACATTTTGACCGGAACTAGCTGCAGAATGCAGACATTCCGTAGCTAACCGGCGATTCTGCAGCTGTCTTCACGTTTGAGTATGTTCCAGGTGGCCTCTCAAGAAAAACCACATATGGGCATAATCCACGTCATGTCTACATGGTTCGTTGCTCATCATGGAGGAAGAAACGAATTCTGGGTACGGTTTTGGAACGTGGGAACACATTTAGGAAAGCAGACTTCTATTAGGACTGTCTCAGTCCAGATGTCTTTTTCCTCTTCACGCAGCTATTTCAAGAGTCCTAACGTGATTCCGATAAGGAAAGACAGTGTTCCTGAATTGTTGCAAGTCTTGTTATGTGCATTTGCTTTATAAACACTTGGGAAACCGAGAGCTATGTTAGATTTGATGTTAGATTTTATGCTAGATTTTATTTAGATTCTGTGCTACATTTCTGAAGACGCAGAGTGTTATGTTCAAGTTCTTTCATCTTTAATGAAGCAGACAGAGTTGTTTTGAAGGCGTTGATTTAATTTGGAGTTGAATTCCGTCAGGTGGTAGAGGGCCCCTGCCTCTTGCACGGATTTTATTTGCGTAAATTAGATAAGTATTCTAGCTTCCTTTACGTTTTTAGAGTTGAATTCATAGTTGTTTTAATTAACTACTGTAGTCATCTTCATTCTAACTCTTCCACAAGAAGAAGCTCTTCCAAAAGATTATAATGATGAATGGAAAATGGCTGTAGTACCGTAGGATTTGAAGTTGAATTCGTAGTTGTTTTAATTAGCTACTGTAGTTATACTCATTCTAATTCTTCCACAAGAAGAAGCTCTTCCAAAAGATTATAATGATGAATGGGAAATGGCTATAGTACTGTAGGATTTAGTTGTAGCTTTTGTTGTTCACTATCACAGTTACACTTGTTCTAATCACTCTTCCACAAGAAGAAACTCTTCCAAGAAATTCTTAAGAAGTTCAAGACATGACCGTGATAATGAATGATTTAGTTGTGTATTTGCACTAAGTATCATCTCTGTTCTTACTCTTAAACGTTTGCCCAAAACATCATAATGACGAGTAGGATAAGGATATGATATCTTAGTTTTTCATTGCTTTCAGTCTTTTTGCTTGCATTTGCATTCAATTACACAGTCAGAATTGCTCTAATACCTCTTCCAAAAGAAGGAACTCTTCCAAAATATCACTAATGATGGACAAACAGATTGTGTAATTTCATAGAATAATGCATGATAGCATAGTTAGGATGCTCCGGAGTTTCATTGCACTTAATTCATGATTCAGTTATTTTATTTTGGGTTTGATAATGACTTGTAGCTTAGCATTGTTTTAGATTAGTGGCATCTTAAGTTCATTCTTAGATTAACTCATTGCACTTGCACTCCACATCCATATTGTCATCCATTGCACATTATATTAACTTCAGTTGTTAGGATTAACAAAACAACCTTCATTATTCACAAACCTCTTCTTGTTCTAAAATCCATAATTGATCTATAACCATATGAACAGAAGACAACATCATTTTAAGGCCTGAAGTACCTCTGCAATTTCCTCATCATTTCATAAACAGAGCTCTTCCTCAAAAGACTACTTTGAAAAAAGAAATAAATAACTCTTGAGTAAAGGTTTTGTGACATTCAATTAAATTGCAGAATAGAGTTAGGAATTAGATTTAGAATAGAAGATCTTATGATGATAACAATGTTTTCCTCTAAATATGTTTCAAATCTCTAATCAAGGACAAAAATGTTGCGTCATTGTAAGTTAGTTGTTTAACTGATTAGTTAGAGGATTTGCATACTTAGTGATCATTTCTCAAGTTTAGTTTGTGTTTTGAATCATTTGCTTAAAATTCATTATCAAGCTTTGCTTTTATTTAATCATAGTTTAGATTCGGCTTCAGTGTTTCCAATTGCATTTGTCATTTGTCATCCATCAATTAGGATCCACTCTGTTTTTAATCATCAGTTCATTTCCATCAGCTTTCTAGGCATTTTCCTTGTGAACATAAAACCACCAAAAGACCAAAAACATCATAAATCATCATAAAAGACCAAAAACATCACAAAACACTACACACAACGCATTAGGAAACAATTACCTAGGTACATACAGTACACTTCACTTCAGCAGTTTACAAATCCTGGTTGACAATTAAATGCTCAGTTTAGGAGACTAGATTGAGACCAAACACTTTGGATGAGTCCTCCAAAGTATTTTTAACGAACCCTAAGAAGGAGTGGTTCAATCCCATCATGATTGATGAATCCTACATTATTTAGATTTTATGAGTCCAGTGAAGGAATAATTCAATGTCATTTTCATTTTTAAAGAGTTTGAAAAGACATAAAAATAAAACTCATGTTGTTCTTTCAATGTAAAATTTTAATGAGCCCAAAGAAAGTTAAGCTTGGTGTTTTTCAGTTTTAAGGAGTGTGGAGAAAAACATGAGCAAACTCCCTAATTTTCTTTTTCGTTAATTTAGTCCCTCAAGCTAAAAAAAGGATAAAATCATGTAGGAAAGAACTCTATTAACCATGATTAGTTAACGTATACCTTTTTCGTAAATTGTTGATCAGGTGCTCAATATAAAAGCTTAAAAATGAAGTGCTCAGAATTGGTTGGAAACTGAATGACAACAAAGATCTTGTCGCCAGGAATCTAGTGCAATTTGTTTCATCGAAAACAGAGTCTGGATGAAGAAGATAGAGCATGTTGTTCGTTTTCCTAAACAGCTAAAAAATTTGCAAAACGGGATAGAAGGATGACATGGCAACCCAGTCAGCATACAATGTATATTCTAGGAATATTCTTTGGTTTTTCCCAATGACACTGTGACAAGTGTCACAACAGGATTCGCTAGTTTGGTTTGAAGGTGAAATTTTTTTCAATTGCTCCTAAGGTTGAATGAGAATTTTTTTTATGGTTTGGGACAGCCCAACCAAAGGCTGACACGTGGTGCAACTAGGGGGCCACCACGTGCCCCCTCTAGTGGACCCTATCCAATGGCCGAATTTCATTTTTTATATGCTATGGTCAAATTTTATTTATGTCGCATTTTTATCCAAGGTCCAATGGGTAATATTTCCAAGCTCCGAAGTTTTATTGAATACCAAAGGTCCAAAGGTTGGTTTTAATACATATGGTGGAGCACATTTTATATATTAAACCAAACTTTAAATTATATCTACATTGGTGCATTAAATCTTACCCAAAGGCCAGAACCTTGGGTTATACAACGTATCGGTGGAAAAATATATATGGGATGGGTGGAGGTTGGGGCTCGACCCCACGACCTCCCCCAAACAACACACACCTCTTACCACTCTACCACAACCTTTGGTTCTTAACAAGCTATGCACCCGACTCATATTTGTTTTCATGTGTTTTCTACAACGGGGGTTTGGAGGGGGGAAGCCCTCTCCCCATACAACCAATCAACTAAAACCACAACCAGGAAAATTTTTTAAGCGCGGGATTAAATTTTAAATTTCGGATTAATTAACATAATCCTAGGTTTAAAGTTGTTAAACCTTATTTAGTTTAAACCGCCCTTATGCATATTTAAGACGTGGTTATCCGCCCCTAATGATACTTAACGGCTAATTAAACTAGCGGATTAATACAACGGATAATTCGGCGGTTCCACCAGTTTCAGCGGACTCCCCAGTTTATTTTTGTTAATTAGAGTTCTCTCTAGTTTTGGAGGAGGATTTAAGGGAAAAATTAAATGAAGCATATATGGAGAAATTTTTGACCAATTTTGGTTCAAGAAGAGTAATTTCTGGTACGTTTGGACATTCTGGACTCATTGAAGCATATTTCAGGAGCTGTGGGTGAATGTAAATAGAAATTTTGTCACTTTTGAGATAATACAGAGGCCCAAGCCATGGAATTTGGACCAAGGAGATGTAGCCCAGGAGGGGTGAACTCCTTCATCAAAACACTATGTTGATGGATCAACTGTGATGGTTTTTTGTACGTGTTTTTGATGTTGTTCATAATTTGTTATTCATGCTTTATGCTCTTGAATTTAATTTAACAACTTAGCTCATTTACCTGTTTGGAACATATAAACACCAAGGAAACCTATGCATATAAAGCATAAGATCAGAAAATTAATTTTAAATCTAAAGATGAAATTAGCACAACAAAAATAACATTCAAATTCAGTTCAAGTTGGTATCAGAGGCTGGTTGAAAGGCTATTTGCTTTATAGTTGCTTAATTTTTGTGCAAGTAGGGTTTTAATGGTTGCAAAATTGTGATGAGCGGTGAAGGGAAATTGTTGGTTGCAAGTCCCGAGATTAGGACTAGAAGAAGGAGAGCCACAAGGGCACCATCTTCACCAAATATTTCACTCACAACTGCACTTGAAGCACCTCAAGTTTTATCTCAAGGAGCTGAGATTGAATAGGTCCAAGCAGTAGAAGCTGAGCTTGAATCCATAGCTATCATGTCAGGTGTTGGAGAAATTGAAGGTTATTCAAAAGAGGATGATGTCAAGAAATCCTTCAATGACATAAATAGGATGGTCAAAATTATGTTTTAATGCATTTACTGTTGGGATGGCAGGAGAAGTTTATAAGCCTCCGCATGGAGAAGGAACTTCACATGATAAGAAGGATGAAGAAAATGATTCAAAGGGTAGTGGAGGGAAGCCACCTCCATCTTCACCATCTTCATCATCATCCTCATCATCACCATCTGTTAGAGTCAGCCTTTGCAGCTTTCCTTCAGTGATCAAACATGCTCTTACAAAGTGATTTTAAGGTGTCAAGGTCAAATTTTGTCATTTCAATGAGTTTTCAAGAAAAATTTGGTCACTAGGCATTAGGTCTAGGGTTTGTTTTCACGCTTTTCAAAGTTGTCCAAATGTCGGTTCATGTCACCATTTAGTTGAGTGTACCATCATTCAGAGGGTTTTCATCATCATGTCAAGTTCCATTGAGTCATTTTACACCTTGTTCATGCTTCAGTTGTGCCTAGGTAAGGTCCATTTCCCTCTCCTAGGGTTTTGGAGGTAATTTCTCTTGGATGGTCAAATCATCGAAAAAAACTGGTATCCTGATGTTCACACACCTTCCCCTATCCTTAATATACTTTATTAAACACTTCCCATCACTGAGATCCCCCAAATTCCTCATTTTTGCACAAACCCTAGTTTCTTGCCACAACTTGGCAATTTTCTAGGCTAGGCCTGTGTTTTGCCCTTTTGGACCCCTTCCCCTCACTCAATCTCTGAGATTCCACTTTCCCCTGCTTCCTAACATCCCTCCCTACTTCCAAAAATTTCCCCAAGAATTTAGAAGCCCCTTATCCCCTTCATTTCGCTTCATTTCGACAAAATCCCTTGTTCCACACATCGGGATCGGTTTCACTCAAAAGATGTTTCAGAGCAATCAAAGATGAATTTTGGAAAAATGAGAGAGGTTTTTGTCCAAAACATGCCAAGGAAGAAAAACCTCCTTCACTTTTTACACAGGTGTCATGGTTTTAGAGAAATGTCAAAAACACCGTTGCCTCAAGGGAATTGATGCACCTGCTGGAAGTAGTGTTGGGAGATTTGAGTTTTGATAGGGTAAATGAGCTCCAAATTGAGAAATTCTACTTGGTTTCGAAATTATACTTCAAGATATTTCCAACGAGCTATCATGAGCTCAATTTGGATGCCGGGAGGTACTTCAAAATCAGGCTGAAAGTCATGCGACCCACTTGGCTCAGGGATGCGACCCATATGATTGGGACACTTGCTGGAGGAAAACTTTATATTTTTGGATTTGTCATGGAAATTTATGCATGCTCAAAGTATTACCGAAGCATTTCATCAGGTTCTGGATGGTCAAAAGGCTCAAAAACACCATGAAAATCACTCTGCCACCTTTTGCACCAGCAGGAAGTACTTCTGGGAGAATGAAGTTTTCGAGGGTCAAATGAACTTCAAATTGGAAAATTCCACTTGGGTTGGATAGCCAACATCCAGGGCTTTCCAACGAGCTATGATGAGCTCAATTTGGATGCCGGGAAGTACTTCAAAATCGGGCTCAAATTCATGCGACCCACTTGTTTCAGGTATGCGACCCACTTAAATTTTTGGCTGAATTTTCAACTTCCAGCTCAGATTTTCGGCCAGTTTGGACCAGTTTTGCTTGTGGATGAAATTTTTGAGTTATTATGATGTAAATTTATGTTTGGCATGTAACTTTGGTTCATTTCTACCTATTCTAGAAGATTCACTCTCAAAAAAGTGAAAATCATGTAAATGAATCAGTTTCCACTCTTTTAGAGGCAAGTTGTTAGCTGCCTAGATTCTAGCTCCTTGTTTAGAATTAGTTGGAACTACTCCTAGAAGGAGGAATTCGACCCCTAGAGGCATGGGAAGGGGTTAGGATGCTCTATATGATGTAATTTCTCAATCATTTTCAGAGGTTGGATAGGTTGGACTCTTGGGAAGATTTTGGCACACTATTGTACATATTTTTCATATTTTGGCTAAGGAAAGATCAGAGGTTTTGCAGTACCTGTTGGGATTCTTGTGGCTTTCAGTTCTTGATGGTGTTTTCTCTCAGTTTATTGTAAGTTATTTCATGTTTAATGTATGCCATTCCCTTCTTATGCTTCTGAAACTAAATGAATGAGTAAATGAGGTTGAATCCATTGATTTCAGTGCTCTGCCTTTGAATTTGTTTAGTTTTACATGTTTTCGCCTGTTTGGAGAGGATCCATGTTCTCCCTTGCCCTCTTCAGCTCCTTTTCGTTCTGATCTATCCATACACTTAATCAAAAAGCATCAAGACTATTGCCTACCTCGCCCCAACTCGAATTCTGCAAAGATCTGGCCTTATCCCCGGACCCAAAAATTGTTTTTCCCATTTCTCCAACAAAAACCCAAAAAATCAAAATCAAAATTTCCTATCTCTTTACTAGCCTAAAATCAGTATTCATTGTTCATTATAAGTCATCTCAGCCCCTTTGAAGATCCTTTGCCGAGATAGACCTGGAGAGAGCCCTCTCCTGTCCTTGTAGGGCTAGCTACGAGGCTGAGCGTGGTTTGATGTAGCCTTGAGTTTTACCTTATTTCAGCCTAAGGTAGATTTGAGCGCTAACATAGTGGCGACCATACTGGGGAAGAACTGGTTTGTTGGTTAGTGTTGTTTGATTTATAGCTACAGACGGAGTCTGAAGTCACGCCAGGTAGCTTTCGAACTGCTCTTGCTCTGCGAGTGCATAGTAGATAAACGCTGCTTCAGTCGATCTCCGGTCTAGCTTGTAATCGTAACACTTAACTTATAAATTGCCCCAGTACATGTATCGAGTTTAGATCTGATGGTTGATGGTGGACAACGATCAGACATAAGAAGGTTGAAATCATTCACCTGGTGACTTCATTCACTGAACAAATCCAGAAATCAATGCTTCATGGTGACTTCACTGCAGGGAGATCAGTAGCTGTGAGATTTTCAAGATGGACCGAATCACGAGAAGATATGCTCCCATGAGCCGAGATCACATCCCAGGTTTTCCGAATAAGATGCCCAAGGTAGATTGGTCAAGGAATCTGCCTACGTTTAACGATGATGGTAAGAAGGATGCTGCTTTGCATCTAGTTAGATTTCACATGCATATTCGCAAGTTAAAAGTGGATTTTCCTGAAGATTGCTTGATGAAGATATTCCTGGCCACTCTGGAAGGTGAAGCCCAATCTTGGTATGAAAATTTGCCGCTGGCCTGTATTTACTGTTTAAAGGATTTTCATGCCCTGTTCATTGAAAGATATCTAGTATCTTATCCATCATTAAATTTAGTTCATGACTGTTGCAAACATGCTTCTACTTTTATTGAAAGCCTTGAGAAATATTATGAAGATGATAATTTCATGGATGACGAGATCATGGAAGCCCTGTATGAAAATCCATTTCAGCAGCATAAAGAAGATCATGAAAATTTGCAACAGGATCAAGATCTTAGTGCGGTGGAAAATGAAGCCATTTTGCATGTTGACAATGAACAGGAATTACATGAAATGGATCAGCAGTATGAGGAAAATCTGTATACTCCTTCACTTGAAATCAATGAAGACAATCATTGTTTGAGAAAAATAAAACAAAGGGTATTATCTCCTCTATCTGAAGACGAGATAGATCAGCTATTGAAAGGTCATGTTACAGCTCAAGTTAACGCAGATCTGCAGTGTGCACATGGTCAAGAAGGTGATGGTGGACCTTCTTCCTTTTCTGAAAAGGATGACAGTCCTGTAAGCAGCTTTATAGATCAGCAGGTTGAAGATTGTTATATGGCTAAAAGTGATGAAAGAGAAAGTCTCATTTCAGATCTGCCCACAGAAGAAGACAGCATGCCGGGAACTCAAGTTTCAATAGCAGATTGTGATAATGTCCAGTCAGCTATTTCAAATCCAGATTCAGATTGTGATGACCAAGCATACCTTGTGCTGAATTCTGAAAAGGAGAATTTTGCTATTGGGATCATAGACAGAGTTTTTGATCCAAATGTTTTCAGTTCATCAGAACAGAGTCTTCATAAAGAGGTAATTCAGTCAGTTCATGAACAGCAAGATGAGACCTTCATTCAAGTAAGTGAAACAGTTCCTTTGGATGAATTTATGGTAGATGATAAAAATGTCATGTTTGAGCTTCAAGAATCATTGGAAGTTTCTTTTCTCATGATTGATGACTGTAATGAAAATCTGGCTGTCCTATCATATGAAGATGACCTATCATATTTTCAAACTACAGAAGATCAGATCATTCAAGATTCCCTTTCAGTTTCTTCTTCATATGTTTCATGTGTTGGAATGTTTTCTCAAGAGGAGAGCTGCTCATCTACCTGTTCACAATTTTTTGAAGCCCAGGAACATATTGTTACTGAAGTACATGATGAAGACATATCAGAATCAGGAGAGAAAGACACCTTGTTTCTTCAGCAGGAGGTAAATCTTCATGTTTTTCAGGATCCAATGGCAGATTTTTTGCAGTCAGCAGTGAAAGTGCTTATTGCAGTGTTCAGTGATGAAGGAGATCATGGTCAGCTATGTTATCAGTATTTATTGTTGACCAGCAGATCTGATCAGGGGAATCAATCAAGAAGGCATCTGCTTGATTGGTTACATTGGCATTATGATATAGTTTGATGGTATATTGTCTTGTAAGAAACACAGGCTGTTATGTACTGCCAGCAAGCTTTAAATTTTAAGTTCAGGTCTTGAGTTAGTTTGTTAGAGTCAAGTTTTTTCAAGTCATTTCAGTTTGTCATCGAGTCGGTTTGAGTCGAATTTCCAGTCAATAAATTAGTCGTGTCGATTTCTTGCAATAATGGATTCCATTGCCCAATGGATGGAGGCACTGTCTGCTCTCCCAAAGATCTGCAGTTCTTGGCACCTCCAAGAAGCGGCAACTGCCATCCCCATTGGAGCCAATGTTAGAGATGGAGTGAAGCTTTCCTTCAGTGATCAAACATGCTCTTACAAAGTGATTTTAAGGTGTCAAGGTTAAATTTTGTCATTTCAATGAGTTTTCAAGAAAAATTTGGTCACTAGGCATTAGGTCTAGGGTTTGTTTTCACTCTTTTCAAATTTTTCCAAATGTCGGTCCATGTCACCATTCAGCTAAGTGTACCATCATTCAAAGGGTTGTCATTGTCATGTCAAGTTCCATTGAGTCCTTTTACACCTTGTTCCTTCTGTTGCGCCTAGGTAAGGTCATTTCCCTCTCCTAGGGTTTTAGAGGTAATTTCTCTTGGATGGTCAAATCATTAGAAAAACTTGTATCCTGATGTTCATACACCTTCCCCTATCATTAATTTACCTTATTAAACACTTCCCATCACTGATATCCCCCAAATTCCTCATTTTTCCACAAACCCTAGTTTCTTGCCACAACTTGGCAATTTTCTAGGCTAGGCCTGTGTTTTTCCCTTTTGGACACCTTCCCCTAACTCAATCTCTGAGATTCCACTTTCCCCTACTTCCTAACATCCCTACCTACTTCCAAAAATTTCCCCAAGAATTTAGAAGCCCCTTATCCCCTTCATTTCGCTTCATTTTGACAAATCCCTTGTTTCACACATCGGGATAGGTTTCACTCAAATGATGTTTCAGAGCAATAAAAGATAAATTTTGGAAAAAAGAGAGAGATTTTTGTCCAAAACATGCCAAATAAGAAAACCCTCCTTCACTTTTTACACAGGTATCATGGTTTTAGAGAAATGTCAAAAATACTGTTGCCTCAGGAGAATTGAATGCACCGCAGTAGTGTTGGGAGATTTAATTTTTGACGGGTAAATGAACTCCAAATTGAAAAATTATACTTGGGTTGGAAATTATACTCCAATATATTTCCAGCAGCTATCTACTTGTATCAATTTGGACATAAGGCCTCAAAGCCTCTGCAAATGCCTTATGTAGCGGCGCCTCTACGCATATAAGTGCGCTACCCATATGATTGGGACACTTGCTGGAGGAAAAATTTATATTTTTGGATTTTTCATGGAAATTTATGCATGCTAAAATTATTTCCGAAGCATTTCATCAGGTTCTGGATGGTCAAAAGGCCCAAAAACACCATGAAAATCACATTGCTGCCACCTTTTGCATCAGCAGGAAGTAGTCTTGGGAGAATGAAGTTTTGGAGGGGAAAATGAGCTCCAAATTGAAAAATTCCACTTGGGTTGGATAATAACATCCAGGCTTTCAAGAAGCTATTATATGAAATAATTTTGACTCTATGAAGTGCCCCAAAAATAGGTCAAGGCGCTTATTTACGCATATAGATTTTTGAAAATTCGATTTTTCTCCTTCATTTCAATTTCAGCGATTGGACCAGTTTTGCTTGTGGATGTAATTTTTGAGTTATCTTGATGTAATATTATGGTTTAAATGTAACTTGGACTCATTTTTGCATATTCTAGAAGATTCACTCCCAAAAAAGTGAAAATCAAGTCAAAGAATCGGTTTCCTTCCTTTTAGAGGCAAGTTGTTTGGATGCCTAGATTCTAGCTCCTTATTTAGAATTAGTTGGAACTGCTCATAGAAGGAGTAATTCGACCCCTAGAGGCATGGGAAGGGGTTAGGATGCTCTATATGATGTAATTTATCAATCATTTTCAGAGGTTGGATAGGTTGGACTCTTGGGAAGACTTTGGTACACTATTGTACATATTTTGGCTAAGGAAAGATCAGAGGTTTTGCAGCACCTGTTGGGATTCTTGTGGCTTTCAGTTCTTGATAGTGTTTTCTCTCAGTTTGTGTATTTATTTCATGGTTTAATGTATGTCATTCCCTTCTTATGCTTCTGAAACTAAATGAATGAGTAAATGAGGTTGAATCCATTGTTTACAGTGCTCTGCCTTTAAATTTGTTTAGTTTTACATGTTTTCGCCTATTTGGAGAGGATCCATGTTCTCCCTTGCCCTCTTCATCTCCTTTTCGTTCTGATCCATCCATGCACCTGATCAAAAGCATCAAGACTACTGCCTACCTCGCCCCAACTCGAATTCTGCAAAGATCTGGCCTTATCCCCGAACCCAAAATTGTTTTTTCTCATTTCTCCAACAAAAACCCAAAAAATTTAAATCAAACTTTCCTATCTCTTTACTAGCCTAATATCAGTACCAAATATAAGTCATCTCAGCCCCTTTGAAGACCTTTTGCCGAGATAGACCCGGAGAGAGCCCTCTCCTGTCCTCGTAGGGCTAGCTACGAGGCTGAGCGTGGTTTGATGTAGCCTTGAGTTTTACCTTATTTCAGCCTAAGATAGACTTGAGCGCTAACACCATCAACATCATCTTCCACTTCCACTACAAAAACCATCCACACTCACTAAAAAGGCACAAAAGTAAAGATACCCTTACTAACCCTTGATGTCAAATTTGAGATTCCAATGTATAATGGCAAGGCAAATGCAGAAAGGATCGATAATTGGATACGTCAATTGGAGGTGTACTACAGAATTCAGAACCTTCATGAAGATTACATAAAGATTCAATTGGATTCTTTGGAGGATGGAAGAATCTGCACTTTTATGATGGGAATCAAGGACTCAAGAAGAGATTAAAAACTATGGTAAGATCTCTATGTCTTCGTCAAGTTTTGTTGCTTCCATTAAAAATTATATCCATTATGCCACATGCAAAGCCATTAAATTTGGAAAAACTTTAGACAATTGAGGTGAAGCATTCGGTTGAGGTGGAACAATTTGAGTATTTGAGGCCAACAAAGTTGAAAACAACCATACCGATAAAACTATGGTAAATCCCAGTAATGACAATATAGAAATATACAAAAAAAGGGAAGCAAAATGTTGTTGCAGATGCACTTTCAAGACAAGATGAGGATGTGGAAGCATTGCTTTGTGTCATTTCTATTATCCAACCAGATTGGATAACTGAAGAAAGGGATGAAGGGACGAATGACTAAGAAATGTGGGCACTCATTGAGATTCTGACAAGATCAATACATCTGATACATTTAGCTACAAAATTGATTCATTGTGGTACAAATATCGCTTATATCTCTGTAGTAATTCCAAACTCAAACAGAATATTCTTTTGGAATTGCACACCTCTCCCTTAGGAGGGAACTCGAGATTTTTAAAAACTTACCACAGGGTTAAGAAGGATTTTTTTTGGGATGGCCTTAAATATGTCATTCAAAATTTTGTGGTGGAATGTTTGGTTTGAAAACAAAATAAAATTGAGAGGAGCGTTGATGATTCAATGGGTCATTTTAACTATACTTCAAACATTGAAACTCTCATGAATTAAAGCTATCAGTGGAATGACTTCTCTAGGTCATGTAGCAACTGAATTAGGGGATGATAGACCCTATTCATACTAGCCTTAGGGATGATGCCCAAATTGACCTATAACAGTTTCCCCCTAAAGTAGGAAGTCAAAATAATGATAATATTTGAATGAGATTCTTTATGGTGTGATGAGTAGGATCTGAAGCAAACGGTGACCTGCATCAATTTGCAATAAATTACATCATGATCTCTTGTACATATTGGACATGAATTATTGAGGGAGGCATACCCATGCTCAACACATAAACTATCATAACACGTACATAAATCAGAAAGTTGTCTATAGATATATACATGCCTACAGATATAGGCCCATAATAGGATGACCATCTATATATAAAGCCATCATACGGATGATGTGGTAAAATTCCTGAAATTGCAGCTCGGGTGGATGAAACTAGATCCAGGGTCTTCTATCTCATTTACTCAATCGTTAAAGTAAAAGTCTAACCATTCGAATATGTGATCTCAAGTAGAACATGGGAAGACATCGTCTGACTGCCAATGATGTAAGCCATTAACAGATGCAAGAGAAACCACCATTGATGTTAATGGTTCTCAAGGTATTGCAGTACAATTTTCAAGGCGTGAATAGATGATTTGATGTCAAACACCAAACAAAATATTTCGGTCAAAGGTCTGTGATGTCAACATATCACCGGAAGAAAGAAACTTGCCACTGATGTAAGCAAGTTCCAAGGTACTGGAAATATGTTTCTAAGTCAACTTCCTAGATGATGAGTTGATGTCGACAGGAAGTGATTCATCACAGATGTGACATGAAACGGGAGTAATGATTTTGGAGACAAAATGTGACTTGATAAAGCAATGTTCAGGGATGGCGGTCATGAAAACGAAGGTTTATGAGTATTGCAGAAGATGAGGAATTATTGGATGACTTCTTTTGAACATATCAGAGACACTGAAATGATTTGGCAACATTGACCCAAAACCAAAGTGATGGATGGTATGATAGACCATCAACAAGATTACCCAACCCAAAGCCATGGAGATGAAGTGAAAGTGTCATGTTCAAGAGCGACCTACTACCATAAAGTGTTTTGTTCTTTTCCCCAAATTTTCCCCAGTCATTGGTGACCAGTACCTATTTATTTTTAAACAAGCTTGAGGAGGGTAACATATGCTTGATCTATAATTCGACCCTTCAGGTGAATCCATCGCTATTTGATGATTTTACAAGTCTAGCGATAGTGAAACTTGATCTTGTCGTGATCGAACAAGTCCATTGCTATTTGATGTTTTAACGAATCTAACAACAGTGAAAACTCAGTCCTTTTTCATGTTTAGAGCGTTTTAAAAAGGGACAAAAAGAAAACTCCATGATTCCTTTTTCATAAATTTGTTTCTCAGGTCCGAAAAAGTGTAAAATTATACCTAAGAAAACCTCTTAGCCATGTTCGACTAAGGTGTTCCTTTTTCGTAAATAATCTATCTCAATCCGGAAAAGGGTTAAACTTATAATGAGTAGATGTCGTTTCATTTCCTTTTATGAGCTCAAAAATACAAGTGCTCGGAAATATTTTCATGTTAACAGACTTTGTAAAGAGCTAAAAGAAGACTTCAAGGGGGTTCCTTTTTCGATATTTAACAGAGCTCGTAAAAGAGATAAAAGTGTGCTCTGGCTGACTTTAAATTTAATTTAAGAGCAGGAAAAAATGAAAAGAAATCAGCATCTTCATGTGTTTTACAAGAATGAAAAGATAGCAAAAGAGGCTCAGGATTTTCATGAGTTTAACAAGTCTTTAAAATAATAACCGAAATGGACTCGAGATAGGTTTCATTTTTACCCAAGCTTGAAACAGAGAAAAACTATGCTTGAAAGCGGTTTCATATTTACACAAGCTTGAAACAGAGGAAACTGTGCTTGAGATAATTTTCAATGCCCACAAGCATAACCTACAAGAGCACATGCCCCCCAATCCTCATTTCATTCAGTTAAGTAGACTACTGGTTACTAATAGCTAGATGGAATGAAGATTCATCATAGGGGAGGATTTGTTTCATTTTTTAATGAGCTTGACACATGAAAAGAACTATTCTCATGACATTATTCATTTTTTAATGAGGTTGACACAGTAAAAGAACTATCCTCAAGGGAACTTGTTTAATTTAACGAGGTTGACACAGTAAAAGAACTATCCTATCCTCAAGGAAACTTGTTTCATTTTTTAATGAGGCTGACACTGTAAAAGAACCATCGTCAAGGAAACATGTTTCATTTTTTAACGAGGTTGACACAGTAAAATAACCATATTCATGGAACTTTGTTTTATTTTTTAACGAGCTTGACACTAGAAAAGGAACTATGCTCATGACCTGATTCATTTTTTAATGAGGTTGACACAGTAAAAGAATTGTCCTCAAGGGAAACTATTTCATTTAACGAGGTTGAAACAGTTAAAGAACTATCCTCATGATCTGATTCATTTTTTAAAGAGGTTGACACAGTAAAAGAACTATCCTCAAGGGCACTCGGACCAGTGAGGGTGCGCTGGAAAAGACAGAGTCTAATGGAATCATCATTCAAGGATTTAGATGAACACCACAAATGATAAGTCATAGCATGCGTAGATGCATCTTCTCCAGGGTTTCCATTCAATTTTTGAATGTTGGAGGGTAACTTATGTGGAATCACCGGCCACCAAGGATAATAACTGATGGGACCAGCTTAATGTTGAACCGAAGATGTGAATAAAGGATCAGTCCATTCAATACTCATTAGAGATGAACCAAATAAAAATCCATATGATGACATGGGTGAAGTCCATGGACTTGAGGAGGCACTAGAGTAGGTTCCAGATAAATACTGGTAACTTGGTGGGATGGATGGATCACCATAAAGATGTGACTCGGGTGACATGGTAAACATTGACAGAGTAGTAACAGTAGATGTTGTCTCAACTATAACAGATGGTAAAACCAGAGACGTTGACTGATCCATGGTCAAATGACCCAGTGAATACCCTATAGGATCACGAGAACTTGGATTGAATTAGGATCAACTGAAGTAGTGTAAGTTATTCGAGGTAAATACTCGTAAACATAAAGCCATGACCCAAAATAAGTTGGATTTGAGGGTATTTCTTCTTGAGGTTCTTCCTTAATCAAAATCAAACCAGGTGGAAGAATTTCGTCATCAGGCCCAAGATATATTTCAGGTGGTTGACTATGCGATAGAAGAAAAGACTCAATGGCTACAGATGACTGAGGAGTGACAGATACAGGAACAACTGCTTGTTTTTAAACCACAGCTTCGCCAACTTGTTATGAGGAATTCTAATCTACGAATAAACTAGTCTTCCTTGAGTGTGGTGTTCCTTCACTCAGAGCAATACAAGAAAGGTAAATGATTTTCTCTCTAAGATAAATAGATAAACAGAAGATGAAGAGACTTACTTGTGATCCTTCACTCTTGTTCTTCTTATTTCGTCTCTTTCATCGCTCTCGATCGAACTAAACTCAACAGATCAATACCTACAATCAAAACCAAAAGAAAGAAATCGACGATACAAATATACAATATATATCTATCATGACCAAATTGAACTGACTAAATCTAAGAATACATGCACATATTTAGAATACATGCACAAAATATAATCACATATATGAGAGAAAGAAAAAATATCTTTATTGCAGTAATAGGAGGAGTAGATTACAACCAGTGGATCAGTTTGTCATCAACCTGCTCCAACTTCATTTCATCCTCATCACACCAAGCAGAAATCCAGTAACATCACAGTACTTCAGCTCTCCAATAATTGAGAATCCAACAGCATAACACTACATAAATTTCTTCCTCCCTTGCACTTAGATGAGTGCTTAATTTATAGAGAAATTTTAGGTAGTTTCTAAATAAATGATATTGAATGGATTTCTAATAATATATGAGACATTTTTCCAGGTGTTAGAGCCTAAATCTACCTTAGGCTGAAGGAAGGCAAAACTTATGATAACCACAAACCACGCTCAGCCTCGTAGCTAGCCCTACGAGGAAAGGAGAGGGCTCTCTCTGGGTCAAACTCAGTAAAAATAAGCAATAGGGTCTGAGATGACTTGCAATGAACACTAATTTTAGGCTAGGTAAACAAATGGGAGGATTTGATTTGAATTTTTTGGGGTTTTGTTGGAAAAATGGGAAAGGCAGTTTTGAGCTTGGGGATGAGGCCAGATTTTCGCAGAATTCGAATTGGGGCAAGATAGGCAGTAGTTTTGATGCTTTTGATTATGTGAATGGATGGATCAGAATGACAAGGAGCTGAAGAGGGCAAGGGAGTACAAGGATCCTCTCCAAATTGACGAAAACATGTAAAACTAAATGAAGTTTAAGGAAGAGCACCAAAATCAATGAATTCTACCTTAGCTACTCATTCATTTATTTTCAGAAGCAAAAGAAGGGAAATGGCATACATCAAATATTAATGAACTTACAAATAGCTGAAGGAAAACACCATCAAAAACTCAAAGCCACAAGAATCCCAACAAGTGCTGCAAAACCTCTGGTCTTTCCTTAGCCAAAAATGCAGAATGAGTGTACAATAGAGTGCCAAACTATTCCCAAGAGTCCAACCTATCCAACCTTTGAGAATGACTCAGAAAATACATGATATAGACCATCCTAACCCCTTCCCATGCCTCTAGGGGTCGATCTCCTCCTTCTAGGAGCAGTTTCAACCAATTCTAAACATGAAACTAAAATCTAGGCATCCAAACAACTTGCCTCTAAAAGGAGGGAAACTGATTCATTCATTTAATTTTCACTTTTTTGTGAATGAATCCTCTAGAACAAGTAAAAGTGAGCCAAATTTACATCATGTACATCAAATTACATCAATAAATATCAAAAATTACATCAAGAGGTGAAACTGGTCAAAACTGGCCGAATTTCTGAGCTGGAAGGCAAAAATTGGGTCAAAATCCTCTATGCACCATGCTCAAAAACTCAATGCAACGCGCCACTTTGAGCCTGTTTTTGGGGCACTTTCTGAAGTCCAAATTGAGCTCATGATAGCTCGTTGGAAATCCCTGGATGTCTTCTATCCAACCCAAGTGGAATTTTTCAATTTGGAGCTCATTTGCCCCTCCAAAACTGCAATCTCCCAAGAGTACTTCCTGCTGGTGCAAAAGGTGGCAGAAAGGTGGTTTTCATGGTGTTTTTGGCCCTTAAGACCACCCAGAATTTGATGAAATGATTCGGCCATTCCTGAACATGCATAATTTACCATGAAAAACCCAAAAACATCAAGTTTTCCTCCAAAAGGTTTCCCAATCATAAGCGCGCGTCAGGTGGCGCGACGCGTCGGGCGGAAAAACCTGTTTTGCAACCAGAATTTTCAAAAATGAAAAAATTTACTCCAAATTCCTTGAAATTTGGACTGAGTGTCCTCTGTCATATGCAATGTTGGGCCAAGGAAGTGTTCGCCGAGATTCGGAGTCGATCATGCCCTTTTGCCTCCTCGATGCTTTTCTACAACTTGGCCTTCAAGTTCCTGATTTCTTGTTTTGCAAACCTGAGTGGGCACCCAAGTAATGGTATGTCATGTTCCTCAAGCTTTTCTTCTCTTGTTTGGCCTCCTAGGTGCATGTAACTCAGTGGTCTCGATCATAGAAGTAGTCGTCTCCATGGTATCTATGCAAGGTGTATGTTGATTTTTTCCTCAATTGCCAAAATATGTGCCAAAACCAAATGAGGGAATGTGGGAAATAGGGCAGTGAGGATAATTGAGTTCAATGGAGCTTTTTCAAGTGAATCTACAGTGTGAGGACACTCACTTTGACCGTTTTTGGAAACTTGGGATTTGAGGAAATTTACAAGTGGTATTGGGAATGGGAATGAGATGGTATGAATGAGCTTAGGATATAAGGGAATAGGGGAAGGATATTGACAATTGTGATAATATTATGAAGGGGCAAGGGATCACAATTGGGAAATGGAAACTTGGCACCAAAATTACGCTTTCAAAACATCAATTTCAAACCCTAAAAAGGCATTTCTTTACAAAAGGATAAGGTTTAAACTTTTGGCATTCAAATTCTTCAAACCAATCTTCAACCACACTAAAAATGGGTTAATAGCAATGAAAAAGTTGCACAAACCTTCTTGAAACATTAAATATTGAGTTGATTTGAGCTTTTGTAGAGAAAATGACAAAAATAAGTGTTCAGGCCCAATGCGCCGCGCACCAACCCAATGTGTCGCGCCATAAATAGTGCATTTTGCAGGAGGCTTTTGGAGGCCTTCCTGGTGTCCAAATTGGGCACAGGATAGCGCGTTGGAAAGATCTATGAGTCTAATTTCCAACCCAAGTGGAATTTTTCAATTTTGAGTTCATTTACCCTGTCAAAAATCAAATCTCCCAAGACTGGTCAAAATGAGCAGAATGAGGCTGCCTCAAGGCAGAGTGCTATTGCAGTCAACTTTTGAAGGTCTTCCTCAACTCAAAATTGAGCTCATGATAGCTCATTGGAAACCTCTTTGTGTCTAGTGATCCTTTGACTCATCAAGAAAGTCATTTGGCCAACCAAGCTAGGATAAATCTTGATTTTCCCAAGGTGACTTCAGAGGTGCATCAATTCTCCCAAGGCGATTATATTTTTGACATTTCTCTAAAACCATGATACCTGTGTAAAAAGTGAAGGATTTTTTTCTTCTTTGGAATGTTTTTGACAAAAACCTCTCTCAGTTTTCCAAAATTCATCTTTTATTGCTTTGAAACATCATTTGAGTTAAACCTATCCCGATGTGTGAAACAAGGGATTTGTCGAAATGAAGCGAAATGAAGGGGATAAGGGGCTTCTAAATTCTTGGGGAAAGTTTGGGAAGTAGGGAGGGATGTTAGGAAGCAGGGGAAAGTGGAATTTCAGATATTGAGTGAGGGGAAATGGTCCAAAAGGGAAAAACACAGGCCTAGCCTAGAAAATTGCCAAGTTGTAGCAAGAAACTAGGGTTTGTGTGAAAATGATGAATTTGGGGGATCTCAGTGATGGGAAGTGCTTAATAAGGTACATTAAGGATAGGGGAAGGTGTATGAACACCAGGATCTGTGTTTTGATGATGATTTGACCATCCAAGAGAAATTACCTCCAAAACCCTAGGAGAGGGAAATGGACTTTACCTAGGCATAACTGAAGCATGAACAAGGTGTAAAATGACCCTGTGGAACTTGACATGATGATGAAAACCCTCTGAATGATGGTACGCTCAGCTGAATGATGAAATGAACCGACATTTGGACAACTTTGACAGGAGTAAAAGCAAACCCTAGACCTAATACCTAGTGACCAAATTTTGCTTTGAAGACTCACTGAAATGACAAAATTTGACCTTGACACCTTAAAATCACCTTGTAAGAGCATGTTTGATCACTGGAGGAAGGATGCAAAGACTAACACTAACATTGGCTCCAATGGGGATGGTAGCTCCTTGGAGGTGCCAAGAACTACAGATCTTTGGAAAGCAGATAGTGCCTTCGTCCATTGGGCAATGGAGTCAAAAACTCAAGCTAAAACGCATGACTAAAAACTGATGACTTGACGACACAAATTGACTCTCACTCAATTAAAAACTAACTCAATACTTAAACACAACCGATAAACTGGAAATATGCTCAATATGAAGCTTATTCAATACAACCTACTCTAACAATTTCATTCATCACCTGATCAAGTGAAATAGAACAACCAATGCAACCATGTAAGTATTCTAGCTACTGTTTGAATTCTCCCCAAATGCTTTCTAATGCATAGGAAAAGGGAAGAATCGAAAGGAAACTCCCATGGAAACTCGGAATCAAGTTGACCGCTGATAAACCTGCAAAGCATGAATTGACTGGATGACTGCAAAAATACTACGAAAGCATCTTCATAGACATAGCTATTGATTTCCATTAACACATCACTGCTCTGGTCCCGGTAATCTTCATAGCTGGATATCAAACCTTTCCTCACATCTGCACTATCTTTCTTTGGTGATTGTAGCAGGTTGTCAAAAGGATCCTGAAATTCGTGATTACCCAAACTGTGTTGCTGAATCCAAACAGAACAAAAGTCTCCTTTATCAATCTCCTCATATGACTGCAAACATTGGTGTGAGCTTTGTAATGAAAAATCTGTTAAACAACATAATGAAGGGGACTTTTGAATAAGATTATAATCAACATTCTCTTCAGGCACATGGTTAGCCAATGGAGCAGAATTTTTACAACAAACATCATCCAACACACGAGCAATAGGATCATCAAAAACTTGAGAAGGCTGCTGCAATGTATCCATGGAAACTGTGTGACATCCTACTTGCTGTTCATATTTTTATGCAGAGATATTACGAAGATTCTGCTTTATAAACTGAAATGCTTCGAAACAAAAGGGTATAGAATCCTCTTGGATCATTAAATCATGTATTTAAGCTTCCACGACTTCATCTGTAATCTGACCTTCAATTTCATTTGGTGGCTGCAAATCTGATGTTACAGGCTGCTCAAGAATTTCATTATCTGTCTCATCCTCAACATTAACACTAAGAGATTGCTGATTTCCTACAGGCTGCTCATTTGAAGATTTACTATGCAACTTGTCCTTCAAAAATTGAAATGATTCAAAACAAAATGGTACGGAGTCATCTTGTATCATTCGATCATATGTGCCGGCTTCCGTGTCTTCATCTACAACTTGACAATCAATGACATTTGAGGTCTGCAAATCTGAATATGAGAAGTCTTGAACAAGGTTTTCATTGCCCTCAAGATGGTCCAAATCAAGACTTTTTGACAGTTGATTTCTGATTGTATGGAAGTTATCTCTGATGAACTAAAATGAATCAAAACAAAAAGGCAAAGATCCTTCACTTACTTCAAAATTTGATGCACTTTCCTCATCATTGTCATAGCTGATATGCATCGGTTGATCACTGTACTCGAGCTGCTGAAAGTGAACTTCCTCCTTCCACAAACTAGCTGCTGATTTTTCTGCAAGATTAGCTTCTGTTTGGAGAACATAATCATCATCATACTGATCAAACTGAGGTAAATCATCAAGCATACATATCATATCAACAGCTCTCTCTTCTTCAAAATGATCTATAAAACAATCACTATGACAACCGGAATAAGAAGAAAGATGTTTTGGGTCAGCTACTTGTTCTTCTTCAATCAGTGAGCCATAGGCTTGAACATTATACTTATTCCTTGTGGTGTTCTTTTGCATCATCTCTTCCACCGCACTTACCATCATGTCAAGCTTTACCTCTAAAGATGTCAATTTCTCCGGATCTATGTTTTTCATCTCTTCTTCCTTCAACCTTGCTCTTCGGATCAGCAAATGAGCCTCTACATTTACTGCACTTTTTTTCATCTCGTGAAGTGTTGAAATATTCTTTTCTCTCAGCTGAAACTCCATTTCCAGATCAAAGGCACCCGAGTAGTGCAAGAGAGAAGATCTAGGAGAAGGTCTTATATCAGCTGGCATCGAAAGATATACTTGGTTAAATCTGGCAGAAAATTGTTGTAATGTCTCCCCTGGCCGTCTTTTCAGCTGGTTATACTCTTCTATAATCAAGAAAAGGTTTTGTCCGATCATCCACCTGTCAAGGAAAACTTTGACGAACTGCTGGAAATCTGAGATGCTCGCATCAGGCAGGGCTTTGAACCAACTCTTCACTTGGCCTTGCAAAGAAACATCAAAAAGCCTAATACTAACATCTTCGTCATCAACTTCAAAAAGGTCTAGAAAAGTCTCAACATTCTGCACATGCTGCTCAGTGTTGACATTGTTACATTCACCATCAAATATTGGTAGATATAGGTCATAATTTTTAGGGAAAGCATGAAGAACAGAAGGTAAAACAAGAGGTTTATACCGATCTGGGATTATAAAAGGTGTAGGAGTATATACAAGAGCTGCGGAATCAGTTTTTTTTTTCTTTAGGCTCATCACTCTGAAGAGATTCATCATAAGATGTGGGAAAAGTAAGGAGACCAGGATCAAAGGGAAACTCAGTATTTACACTTTTTGAATAGATCAAGTGAAGATTTTGATCACCTTTATCATACAACAAATTTTAAAAAACTTTCAGGATAGCTTCAAGAACAACAAAGAAGTAATTTACAAGAAAGTAGATTAGATCCTTAATACCATTCCACTTTGGATACCTGAACTTTGTGTAAGATCCTTTCATTTTCTCAGAGAAAGAGTTAGTCCTCTAGTGGAGTCTCTACGGGAGTCACCGGGTGAATGATTTCAGCCTTCTTATGTCTGATCATTGTCCACCATCAACCATCATATCTGAACTTGATACATGTACTGCGGCAACTTACAAGTTAGATGTCACGTTTTACAAGCTAGACCGGAGATTGACTGAAGCAGCGTTTATCTACTATGCACTCGCAAAGCAAGATCAGTTCGAAGGCTACCTGGCATAACTTCAGGCTCCGTCTATAGCTTATAAAACAAATGACATCAACAAGCAAACCATTTTCTTTCCCAGTATGGTCGCCACTATGTTAGAGCCTAAATCTACCTTAGGCTGAAGGAAGGCAAAACTTAGGATAACCACAAACCACGCTCAGCCTCGTAGCTAGCCCTATGAGGACAGGAGAGGGCTCTCTCTGGGTCAAACTCAGTAAAAATAAGCAATAGGGTCTGAGATGACTTGCAATGAATACTGATTTTAGGCTAGGTAAACAAATGGGAGGATTTGATTTGAATTTTTTGGGGTTTTGTTGGAAAAATGGGAAAGGCAGTTTTGAGCTTGGGGATGAGGCCAGATTTTCACAGAATTCGAATTGGGGCAAGATAGGCAGTAGTTTTGATGCTTTTGATTATGTGAATGGATGGATCAGAATGACAATGAGTTGAAGAGGGCAAGGGAGTACAAGGATCCTCTCCAAATTGACGAAAACATGTAAAACTAAACGAAGTTTAAGGTAGAGCACCAAAATCAATGAATTATACCTTAGCTACTCATTCATTTATTTTCAGAAGCAAAAGAAGGGAAATGGCATACATCAAATATTAATGAACTTACAAATAATTGAAGGAAAACACCATCAAAAACTCAAAGCCACAAGAATCCCAACAAGTGCTGCAAAACTTCTGGTCTTTCCTTAGCCAAAAATGCAAAATGAGTGTACAATAGAGTGCCAAACTATTCCCAAGAGTCCAACCTATCCAACCTTTGAGAATGACTTAGAAAATACATGATATAGACCATCCTAACCCCTTCCCATCCCTCTAGGGGTCGAGATCCTCCTTCTAGGAGCAGTTTCAACCAATTCTAAACATGAAACTAAAATCTAGGCATCCAAACAACTTGCCTCTAAAAGGAGAGAAACTGATTCATTCATTTAATTTTCACTTTTTTGTGAATGAATCCTCTAGAACAAGTAAAAGTGAGCCAAATTTACATCATGTACATCAAATTACATCAATAAATATCAAAAATTACATCAAGAGGTGAAACTGGTCAAAACTGGCCGAATTTCTGAGCTGGAAGACAAAAATTGGGTCAAAATCCTCTATGCGCCGCGCTCAAAAACTCAATGCGCCGCGCCACTTTGAGACTATTTTTGGGGCACTTCCTGAAGTCCAAATTGAGCTCATGATAGCTCATTGGAAAGCCCTGGATGTATGCTATCCAACCCAAGTGGAATTTTTCAATTTGAAGCTCATTTTCCCCTCCAAAACTGCAATCTCCCAAGAGTACTTCCTGCTGGTGCAAAAGGTGGCAGAAAGGTGGTTTTCATGGTGTTTTTGGCCCTTAAGACCACCCAGAATTTGATGAAATGCTTCAGCCATTCCTGAACATGCATAATTTACCATGAAAAACCCAAAAACATCAATTTTTCCTCCAGAAGGTGTCCCAATCATAAGCGCGCGTTGGGTGGCGCGACGCGTCGGGCGGAAAAACCTGTTTTGCAACCAGAATTTTCAAAAATGAAAAAATTTACTCCAAATTCCTTGAAATTTGGACTGAGTGTCCTCTGTCATATGCAATGTTGGGCCAAGGAAGTGTTCGCCAAGATTCGGAGTCGATCATGCCCTTTTGCCTCCTCGATGCTTTTCTACAACTTGGCCTTCAAGTTCCTGATTTCTTGTTTTGCAAACCTGAGTGGGCACTCAAGTAATGATATGTCATGTTCCTCAAGCTGTTCTTCTCTTGGTTGGCCTCCTAGGCGCATGTAACTCAGTGGTCTCGATCATAGAAGTAGTCGTCTCCATGGTATCTATGCAAGGTGTATGTTGATTTTTTCCTCAATTGCCAAAATATGTGCCAAAACCAAATGAGGGACTGTGGGAAATAGGGCAGTGAGGATAATTGAGTTCAATGGAGCTTTTTCAAGTGAATCTACAGTGTGAGGACACTCACTTTGACCGTTTTTGGAAACTTGGGATTTGAGGAAATTTACAAGTGGTATTGGGAATGGGAATGAGATGGTATGAATGAGCTTAGGATATAAGGGAATAGGGGAAGGATATTGACAATTGTGATAATATTATGAAGGGGCAAGGGATCACAATTGGGAAATGGAAACTTGGCACCAAAATTACGCTTTCAAAACATCAATTTCAAACCCTAAAGAGGCATTTCTTTACAAAATGATAAGGTTTAAGCTTTTGGCATTCAAATTCTTCAAACCAATATTCAACCACACTAAAAATGGGTTAATAGCAATGAAAAATTTTCACAAACCTTCTTTAAACATTAAATATTGAGTTGATTTTAGCTTTTGTAGAGCAAATGACAAAAATAAGTGTTCAAGCCCAATGCGCCGCACCATAAATAGTGCATTTTGCAGGAGGCTTTTGGAGGCCTTCCCGGTGTCCAAATTGGGCGCATGATAGCTCCTTGGAAATTTATTTGAGTATATTTTCCAACCCAAGTGGAATTTGTCAATTTGGAGTTCATGTACCCTGTAAAAAATCAAATCTCATAAGACTGGTCAAAATGAGCAGAATGAGGCTGCCTCAAGGCAGAGTGTTGTTGCAGTCAACTTTTGAAGGTCTTCCTCAACTCCAAATTGAGCTCAGAATAGCTCATTGGAAACCTCTTTGTGTCTAGTTATCCTTTGACTCATCAAGAAAGTCATTTGGCCAACCAAGCTAGTACAAATCTTGATTTTCCCAAGGTGACTTCAGAGGTGCATCAATTCTCCCAAGGCTATTATATTTTTGACATTTCTCTAAAACCATGATACCAGTGTAAAAATTGAAGGAGGTTTTTCTTCTTTGGAATGTTTTGGAAAAAAACCTCTCTCAGTGTTCCAAAATTCATCTTTTATGGCTCTGAAACATCATTTGAGTTAAACCTATCCCGATGTGTGAAACAAGGGATTTGTCGAAATGAAGCGAAATGAAGGGGATAAGGGGCTTCTAAATTCTTGGGGAAAGTTTGGGAAGTAGGGAGGGATGTTAGGAAGCAGGGGAAAGTGGAATTTCAGATATTGAGTGATGGGAAATGGTCCAAAAGGGAAAAACACAGGCCTAGCCTAGAAAATTGCCAAGTTGTAGCAAGAAACTAGGGTTTCTGTGAAAATGATGAATTTGGGGGATCTCAGTGATGGGAAGTGCTTAATAAGGTACATTAAGGATAGGGGAAGGTGTATGAACACCAGGATCTATTTTTTGATGATTATTTGACCATCCAAGAGAAATTACCTCCAAAACCCTAGGAGAGGGAAATAGACTTTACCTAGGCACAACTGAAGCATGAACAAGGTGTAAAATGACACTATGGAACTTGACACGATGATGAAAACCCTATGAATGATGGTACACTCAGCTGAATGATGAAATGAACCGAAATTTGGACAACTTTGACAGGAGTAAAAGCAAACCCTAGACCTAATACCTAGTGACCAAATTTTGCTTTGAAGACTCACTGAAATGACAAAATTTGACCTTGACACCTTAAAATCACCTTGTAAGAGCATGTTTGATCACTGGAGGAAGGCTGCAAAGACTGACACTAACACCAGGTTCAATGGTGATGGATGAACACATTTATTCAAAGTATGACACCTATGAGCTCTTCTAGAAGGCATTGGACATGTGGAGATTCCTGGAACAATGATGATTTCGCTCCTAGGAGACCAACGCACACTTAAGTGTCGGGAAGTGCTTTGCAGAGCACCCTTGCATGGGGGTAATTGCTTTGCAACACACTTAGGCCCTTTCAGAGGAGCGTTGATGAGTCAATGGGTCATTTTAGCTATACTTCAAACATTGAAACTCTCATGAATTAAAGCCATCAGTGGAATGACTTCTCTAGGGCATGTAGCAACTGAATTAGGGGATGATAGACCATGTTTGTATTGAATTAGGGGATGATAGACCCTGTTCATATTTTTCTTAGGGATGATTCCCAATTTGACATATAACAAAGTGGAATAAATTACCCATTGAAGATTCCACATGGGAGGATGATAATTTTATACAGAAGCATTGAAAATTAATCAAGCGTTGAGGCAACACTTTTTTAAAGGAGAGGAGAATTTTAGGTCCCTATAATACTAGTGTAGCCCCTTATTTTTATTGTTAGTGTAGCCCCTTTATTTTTATTTTTGTCCCCATGTAGTCACCATATTTTTATTATTGTTCCCCATAGAAGCCCACTATTGCTATTGTTGTGCCCTTACATTATTATTGTTATGTCAGATTTGATTCTGTTGTGACCCCTTACACTCACATGTATAGAAAAGAGGTTTTTTCATTTGAATCATCCAATAATTGTTCATTAGTGTAATGTAACAGAGGTTTCCCCCTCGAAGAGGCTAATTTTTAAATCGTTTGTTATCACCCAAAAAAATTTCAAAACATCATTGTGTCAACTCTGTTTTTGAACATGGTCTCAAAATGGGTTCAAAAGTCATTTTAGGTTTTGGTTAAGGAAAGGTTAAAGTTTTTATAAGTTTAAAGGTCACCATTGAATTCAAATAAAGTCTTTAGAGGTCCTTTCCATGATCAAATATTCACATTTTCCATTTAGGGGTCATTCCTTAAGGTTTCGGGTTAAATTTATGCAATTAGCCAAGAATCCTTCGTTTCATAGCGCCGCTAGTTCAAAAAAGAGGATTTGCACTACAAAAGCGCTAATACTTTCGTAGCGCAAACTGCGAAAAATACATTGTGGGCGCTACGAAAGTGCGGTTTCTTAACCATGTTGTCAATTAAGCCAGAATCTGTGAGAATCCATTAGGAAATGATAGGATACGGGTATGGTGAATCAGTTAGAGATCAGATTCAATGTACTTACCTGTCTCACAGTCATCATTTTCATGATAGGGGCATCATTCAGTCATAAGGTGACATTTCAAATTTAAAATTTTGTCTAATTTGGTCATTCTCATTTTTATTTGCCTCCATATGAGTGTCTAAGCTCTGAAGCAGTCAAGTTAAGTCTATGGTTGTTCTATAAAAAGGCTATCTTCGCTATAATCAAGTGAGGTTGTTCCATATTCTCAAGCGAGGCTGTTCCATATTCTCAAGCGAGGTTGTTCATAATCAAGCGAGTTTGTTTCATATCCTAATCAAGCGAGGTTGTTTTACAGATTCAAGAGAAGTTGACAGGTTTTTCTAAGAAGCATGGCAGAGGAGAAGAAAGTCCACAGAGGGGGACATTGTTTACGATAAGAGCCTGAAAATGTGAAGGATATAATTTAAGATCAAACAATGATGGAGGCTTTTAGCAAAGCAGGTTGTCTCAGTTTTTGTGAAAAGCTGCAAGGTAGCCACACACAGGTGTCTAAATAATTTGCCTTACACTTTAGTGGATCAACTACCAAAATTGGGATGTTAAATGTGCCAGTCACACCTAAGATCATTTCTTATGTGACAGAAATACCAAGGGGGCAAGAGACTTGGTTTAAAGGTTTTAAGCTTGACATGAAACCATGCAAGGAATTCATGAAACCTGAGTATGTAGATATGGCCTAAATAATGCAATACCTAGAAGTTGTATCAAAGACACCTATGCCAAGTTGTTGTTCAACATTCAAAGATACTTTACATGTGAAGGCAGGTACCATAAAGTTTATACTTATCATTTCAAGCTGTTGTTGCATTTCATAGGTATGATATCACCAGATTTTCCGTTTTACTTGCATAGGAGCTGTTAGCAACCTATAATATAGGGGTCATAATTTTGACTTGACTATTGGTAATTTTGTAAATTTGTACATACTTTGCCTTCTGCAAGTTGTATTCACATATTTTGAAAAAAAATCAAAAAAATCAAAAAGAGGGTAAAAAGTCCTAAAAGAACAATCAAAGGACTTAGAAAAAATAAGATACCCCAAAAGAAAAAATGAATAAAACATGAAAGTGAGCAAGCATAAATGCCACTACTTTTACTTTTTTGACTATGGCAGAGTGTCAATAAATGCCATTAGTCCATGATGAGTTAAACAGTTCAATCTTAAATTATCATTATTTCAATTTCCATTGTTTTAGATAGAGAATAATGAGTTGTTAGACAATTTAATCCTAACAATTCAGTAGTTAGGCAGAGAAATAAAGTGAATTCAACAGTTTAATCTAGATTCATGGATGACATAAGTGTAGAGTTAGATAGTTTACTTCCTTTCAAAAAAAAAAAATGCTGTGAAGGTTGCTAGCTTAAATGCACCTTGTTAAAAAAGAAGAAAAAATGTTAGCATGGTAAGTTGGGTAGGTAGAAGAAGGTGAAAAGTCACAATGTAAATATCATTCATCATGAGCTTCAAAATAAATAACTTCCCATTCCCATAGTCATGAAACATTCTAAGCTATCAGTCAGAAAAGGCTCAAGGCATTTCCTTGACTTTTGTTGGGACCGGACCCAAGGCTCTATGACTGATTAGTTAAAAATGTGAAATGTCTATATTAATCCCTTAATTACATCATTTACCATTCATGCACTCATTTCCCTTGAAAAATCCTAAGTAAAATTTCATTTTTACTTAAAGATACTCTAATCCTCATTTGATTAACCTCCCACATCATTTCAAAGCATAAAGCCTTCAAAATCACATTTTATCCTAAGTCTAAGTGATGAAGTTATTATAATGCAAATTTGCTTTTTAATCTTCACTTTCTTAGTTATATTAATGTGTTTTTGAATATACATTGTCCCCTTGTCATATTAACTCTAACTTATGTATTAAATCCTTACTATTGACCTTTTCTTATTATATAACTCTTTTTATAAATAAATCCCAAAAACCCACTTATTAAAACTTAAGCCAAAGTATTTTATTCCCACATGTTTAAATAAAACCCCCTTTATAATCTCTTTGGCTAAAGTTTATCCTTATATTTAATCCCACCCCTATGGTAATTAAGTCTTTTTTTATTTAATTTACCATATAAATAAACTATGAAGAAAAAACATTTCAAAACGTGTATTATGCATGTTTAAACAAATGTTACCTGAAGTTTTGTCAAAACTAAACTTCAATGAAAAACAAACCTTTCCCTGTATATTCCCGCTCCAAGTCCCTTAACCCAAGGTCAAAACCTTAACTTATTCTTCTTCCCCGCAATATATTTTCATTACCCCAATCCCTAACCTCAGTTAAAGCCTTGATAAACCTTCCCAATCACTTACTTTCATTAAAAATAGTCATTTTTGTATATATGACTTAGCTAAAACTCTTTCCCGTCGGGTTCATTTTCGACCATCCGATCCCAGAATCCATTTGATCCAATGGTGAGAAATATACGCGATAAAACAATATGTTTATCCCTCCCCATCACAATAGATAAATAACCGTCTGATCTCCTCTCCATTTCTACGATCTACAGCCCACATTGAATCCGATAAGTCATCATTCCCCGCACCTTCCCTTTAAATCATGATCATTCGCTCCCTAAAGCTAAATTCGACGGTGATTATCCAGTTTCGCACTCCAAAGATAAACGATCAAAGTTTCGGCAAAGTCACGCGAAATGGGTGGTTTTTCCAAACCACCCCGCGTTGACGTGTCACAATCTCATTGTTTCGTGTTCAAAAAGCTCAATACCATTTATCACCATTCATCAGCACGAATACCACTGGCGGTATTCCTAAACCTGAATCTCTTAACCGCAGTTTAATACGATTTAACCATGGTTTTCACCATCGGTTAGTACATTAAAATTTAAAGTTTTCATTAAAATTTTCACTATTTCCCTTCTAAACCTGTGAAAACTTTGATAAACCTTTTTTCTTCGAAATTGCGCTGTTTGAACCCTAAGAAACTTTGCAGAGCCATTTTCAGCCTACCAGTACCATTTTTTGACGCCCATTGCCCTGAATTTCCATTACAAAGTACTACATTGTCCTCTACGAAGCCATTTTCGAAGAATTAAAGTCTGAGCACCTCTGCAATGTCTTCAACTGAATTCTGCTGGTTCTCCAGGTACTTTTCTTCAAGCTTACCCTCTGAGATTTCAAAATTCCTGTCATTTTCTAATAATTACCAAAGTTACACCAATTAAACTGCAAAAAAGTGTCCATTTTATAGGGGAAACTCTGTCAAAATTTCCCTGGAATCCCTAATTGCCCTTTCTCGTAGTTTTTCCCATACCTGGTCTATTTTGCTGTTGAAATCAATTTTAAATACACGTTCTGAGCTCTAAATCCCCTTGAATTACCCAAAATCCTGCTCAGAAATCCCATTTTCCAATAGAAATTCACCCAAAAACCCATGTTTCTCATAAAGGAACTTAGCAAACCGTTTAAGCTTGCTTCATTCATATTAAAAATGACCAAGAAATAGGTAACCCCTAAGAATGGAGGCCCAAAATCTCAAAAGAAGTCTTCTGCAAAGATTCCTCAGCTTAAGTCATTCAAAATCGACAAACCAACTCCTGCACTCACGACTAATTCTACAGAAGTGGTCAGACCAGTCCAGCCTCCAATCATTTCTCCAGAGAACAGCGCTTTAGTTGATCTGGACTATAGAATACTGGATCCTAATGTATAATTTAACCTACTTGATGTCTATAATTGGTGCTATGGCAAATCAATGGAAAAGGGTGACAAAGATATTCCAATTTGGGAATCCAATCTGCCTATATATATTGTCCCTCTCACTCATTTTGTTCCTGACTTTATCAGATTATGCCAAGCCTATTATATGCCAGAACAAAGATGCATTGTAAACAAAGAAAAAGAGATCATGTTTTACATTACTGAAGAGTCAATAAATTCCATGCTACAAATGAATCATGACCCCAATTCTGCTTCCCTATCAATAGAAGATTTAACCCAACTATATCTTGACTTGGATTTCAATACCAGATTCAAAATATACCAGAATTTTTTTCCAAATCAAGTTGATATTCCTAAGTTAAATCCTCCTTTCGACACCTTTGATTTCCCAGATGAGACTAGACAGATTGTCTCAATGCTCTCCTTCATACTATGATACACTAGTGATGAGTTCACTGATGTGGCTATCCTAGGTTTTCTGTCAACACTAAGCCCTGGTCAATCACCATCCATTCAGTTTAATTTTGCTAGATTCATTGCTGAAAGTATGCATTATCAGTTATCCAAATTATCAGAAGAAGGAGTTTTCAGATACTGCTCTTATCTACTCCACCTCTTCCTATATTATCAAACAGATAAGTTTCCAATTGAATGTCAGAAAGTGGATGCAGAAGGAAAAGTTCTGTCAGTAGTATTTTGGTCATCTATTTTAAGAAAATGGAACAGAGAGTACAGTTTTGCAGATTTCAATGACTCATTTATAGCTCCTGCTATGTATCTTTTGGAAAAAGTGGAAATCCCCAAGAATAATGATGAGACAAGAAGAATTCTACAGTTATTAGAGAGCTATAAAATTGGAGATTGGTATTTATATAAAAATCACACAGAAATCAGAGTATATGGCTCATCCCTGGCCCCATATAAATTACCGAGATTTGTTACTACAAGAATATTTGCTTTGGAATATCTGAGATAGTTATTGAATGTAGATGAAATCAACTTCATAGCTTCCAGAAAAAAGACCCAATTTAAGCTGAAAAATCAAATTGGGCCATTCATTGTGAATAACAGAGAAGCTGCCAATGAAATAAATGTCAAACTTAAAGAGTACAAGTTCCCATGTAGTTTTACATGGAATTATGACCCACAAGGGATTTTGAGTACAATAAGGGTAAAATGCAAGTTGCCTATTTATTTGCACGATCCTAAGCCCCATATTGAAAGATATGCAAATAAAATTGAATGGGAGCCAAACACCCTATCTAATGATGATTCACAGGCAGTACAGGTAATACAGGTAGACAGTGGCAAAGGAAAATAGATTAAACAGACACAGGTGGCTTCTGCAAGCAAAGATACTGATAATGTACACAAAAGAGACAAGGAAGGAGATAGTTTCATAGCTGAAACTATTGAAGAAAAAAGATTCAGAATTCCTTATAGTAAAAGAAGTAAGTTAACAGAAGAAGATAAGGATAAGGCTGTAAATATTGAAAATAATGAAACAGATGATGAAGCAACAAGAATAGTCACTGAAACATTAAAAGAGCTTCAAAATGTAAAAATTGGAACACAACAAAAAGATACAGTCATGAAGGAAAACCAGGCTACTGTTGATTTGCCTCCCTCTTCTAAGGAAACTGACAATACAGAGTCAAAGATTCAGATCAGATTCAGACAGATTAAAGAGAAGAATGAAGAGATCAAGAATCAAGCTTATTCTAGATTTCTTAAGGAAAAGCCTGGAAACAAAGACAGGCTTCTTTCAACATTTGATTATTCATCCAATAAATTGGTAATATCATTCTTGAAGCCTACAGTGGCTGAGCCAAAATCAGTGGCAGATTATTCCAAAATAGATTTTGAAGTGGATGCAGATGCCATTCATGAATTAGATCAAATTGAATTTCATAGGAACAATACTGAAATGCTATATTCCAAAATTGTCACTAAAACTATGAAATCAATTAGGCTTGAGAAAACAGTGCTCAACTTCCAAAATCAAATGAAGTTGGACAAAGCCTCACTGTATGCTAATAATTTGAGAATAAAAGCACTAGAAGATATAGTGATTGAAGTAGGAGGTGACCCAGCCAACATTGAAGGGGCAACAGTCTTAATTAAATAGAAAAATGAGGATATAGCTGCTCTTAGAAAACAGTTGAAGTTGCCTCAGAGTGAAAACTCTCAAGCAAAAGAAATTCTACAGCAAAAAACAGAGAATGATGAATTAAAGCAGCTTGTACATCAAATGACAGATCAGATAAAAATAATGGAAAGTCAAATAGAATCTCTAATGAAAGAGAATGAAGAACTAAGAAAAGCACAACCAATGATCATTCCTACATTGATCCCCACTGTAAGCACTGCTATACCATCTACTTTGGCATAACACTTGGCACTGAAAGGAGTACTGGCAACTACAGTGCCAATTACTTCTCAGGAAATCTCTGCCTCTTCCTCTTCATCCTCACAGATGAGCACACTACAAGACCAAGAAGCCATGATCAAAGCCATGGAGGACATATCTATTAAAGATAAAGATATTCTTAGTTTGAAAGGCATTATTAAAAATTTAGAAAGTTCCAAAAATGATGACTTGATTAATTCTAAAGGACATGAGCAAAGCGCCGATCGACTACAAGAACAGGTAAAGATTCTGCAAGCACAAGTAAATCTTACAAATCAAGTAGCCTATATAAAAAATCATTTATGGACCAAAATTATTGAAGGCATTCATTCTCAATGGCCTTCAATTCGGATATTTTACGAACAGAGGGAGTTACTTCAAGTTGCTAGTGCAGAGATTGACAAGACTAAGAGGGAAATTGACAATAAACCAGCCCAAGCAATCCAACTCATAGCTTTTTTAAACAGTAAAAACAGGGAAGAGTTGGAAGAATTCAAAATTTTTGATAGAACAGAAACCATTCTTCAAATAAAAAAGGTCTTGAACAAAAGAAATATAATGAGTAATCTAGAGGACTGGTGTAAAGACATGAATGTATCCATCTCAATATTTTTAGCCAAATACAAAACATTGTCAGAAGCAGGTTTGCCTGATATTCACGCATTGAATGACAAGTTAATGCCTCAGAAAGATTATGATCTAAAAATCAAAAATCATGCAAAAGAGCAAGCCAGACAACCACTGCCTCAAGGAACACCAACAGGAAAAATACTTCTTCAGTATTTTGAAAATCTGTTCTTTTTAGATAATGAGATCAGGCATATGTTCACTATCAAGCCTAACTTTTCCAAGTATACAGAGGTAGATGAAAGTTACAGAAAATTGAAGACTATGAAGATCCCCTCTACAGAAAATTGGCAAGAATTCACAGATCTGCTGTGAATTTAATGGACAAAAAATAGGAAAATCACTTGAAAATTCATTTTTTACTGTTACCTCAAATGGTAAAAATATAGGGTTAAAGTGTATCATTAGGTGAAAGAGTATCAGTGAAAATAAAGTTTCTGTTGGTTACTTTTTAATTACCACATTAAAACAGCTCAAATCAGATAAATTGATGGCGGTACAAATCCACAATCTCGTTTAGCTCTCACCCTTAATATTTTTTTTCTTATGTTAATAACCCAACAAACCTTAATTAAACATCTTCAATATATTCTGGACCTTTATTCTATCGTTGAACCTTATAACTAAGGTTCCAACCCGACGCATTAAAATCAAATGTTTATAATAGTCCTTAGGCCCCGGGCCCACCTTTACAGTCGACGAAATCAGTCAAATACACACGCTCGTACCTTAAGTTAACCTTCGCGCATCTTCTAAATACAATCACCGTCCGATGGCTTCCCTCCAGATCGACGGCTTGTATTGATATCACACGGGGTCCTCAGTCGAGAGTCAATGCGCGATGGCGCGCAATGGAAGTGGTTTCTCCAGACCGCTTGAGGCCACGCGTCAGGCACTCTATGGAATCGCTCTCCAATAGAAAATACCGCTTGCTCCGCAAAAGCGGTGCGATATGGCAGGGTGGTTTCGCAAACCCACGTTCACTATTCATCAAGGTTCCACTCTTCCGCGCAGGGTTCCAGTCTCCTACAACACACCAGGTTCTGCACTACTCCTTTACGCTCAGGTTCTACCTGTTCTATTTACAAAGGTTCTCCTCCTCACGCAATCGCAGTATTTCTTCACATTACAACCTCGCTACAATCAATTCGATAACTGAGACTGCAATTCTCACACAGAGTTTATTGTGCGTTCTTCTATACACTCGATCACAGGGTCTCGCCCCTCCAGAATTCTCGCAACAGAACACACGCATATAATCACGCAGAATTATTCATATCAATAACCCAGCAATTCTCCACACAGGTCGCATACAATCCAGCGATTTCAAAGGGATTAACTCTCGTGCACAGGAATTCTTCTATCTCAGAATCGATCCTTACAGTGATTGATTCACCTCACCTCACAAGTCAATTCCTTCAACTATATACAGAGCACGATTAACCCCAGATTACAAAGTACATATCTACACATTATCATACACTCTCCTTTCTGAATACACAGTACACTTTCCTTTCTGAATAGACAGGCAAACTCTTAGCACAATTTATAGAGCCCTGCTCTTCCAAGAAATTAAGGCGATTTCACGCAGGAATTTCACCAATAAATGCCAACTACGAAAGGTATTCTCCACACAGAGTTAAACAACAGATGCACAATTACACTGAGAGAAATTCCTCAAATGATTCGACCAAGAAGACATTCAAACAGGGTTTAACCCCATCCAGACACATAATTCAAAGACAGTTCTTCCATAAACAGATATATATATATATATATATATATATATATATATATATATATACATACAGGTGATCAATATCAAAGCAATCATTTACAATTTCCTACCAGGCCAGATATTCAATTCAATGGCCATTATCCTCCTACTCTATTGCTGAAGAGGTTCTTGACCTCTCTCATCTCTCGTCTCTCTCCAGGATTACATTTATACCACAAGGATGACCTGAATCGATTCAGGTCTCCAAACTGTTTAGCAACTCTTAGTATTCCCAATTCCTAAAATTAGACTCAATAACTGAACCGATCCTAAACTGACTCTACGTATTCCTATCTTAACCAATTTCTCATGTTCTCAAAATCATTGAGAACAATTACAATTCCCTACCAAATTTATTCAAAATATTAATATTTACAAGAAATTTAAACAACATGGGACCCCCCTATGTCTACTTATGTACAAAGTAACTTTTGAGCCTAATGCCCCTGCATCAGACTCCCAAGCTTCAAATTGTTCATGATCTCCTGATCATGTGCTCTTCGTCTCTGCCTCTAGGATCCCATACTTGGTTTTGCTGTTGTCCATCAACTGCATCATCCTTCAACTGATTTTTTCCAGGCTTCCAAACTTTGTTCTGTAGATCACCTCCAGCTATACTTTCACAATCTGCCTTTGTCTTTCCTTTGCTGAAACTCTTTTGCTTTCCTGCTGCTGTCTGCTGCTTCTGAGTCACTCTCGTCATCAGTATTCTGAGGTATTCAATCTCCATGTCTAGCTTATCCTCCAGCTGGAAATTATCTTGCCCTCTGCTGCTGCTTTCAATCTCTGCTAATGTTAATACTACTGCTCTTGTTGTCTCACATGCTATTAACATGTTTACTACTTCTGCACGTGTCATCCTCCATGTTGCCTCCGCCCAAACATCCTGAATATCCTTTAGGATATCTTCCTCTGCAACATTCTTCTTTTTCTCACCATCTGCAAATTCATTCTCAGAAAACAATTCACCATTTAAATTCCTACCAGCAGTGACATACTCATCCAGTATACTAGTAAACATAATTTGATTCTGCAAGCTAGTATATGCTCCTCTTTTCTTCACAACTTCAGGCATCCTTGCTCCAGGGTCTACAATCCCTTTCTCTTCTTCAAATGCTCCCAGCAAACAACACTGCCATTTCTCCTCAACATTTTCTCCTTCTTTGTGGACAATATTCAGTAATTGCCTCTCATCCTCTTGATTGACTTCAGCAATAAAATAAAGTTCCCTAGCCACTGTATCCTCATCTTCTGTCAGCATGGAATGCTGATTCTTCTTCACTTCAGCAGCATTTAAAATCTCCTCATCAGCCTGCTCTTGGCCCATCAGTCTAGCCAATTCTTCTCTGACAGTGACAAATCCCTGCATATGAGACATGGTTGTCTCATCCTCCTTCAGCAACAATTTTTCTTTTCTCAAGACAATTTCAAAGGATGAATTGTCTTCTGCATCACCTGTACACATAAACAAATCGTCAGTGTTAAAACCATGAGACCCAATGGTCTCAATTGATGACCTGGTCACCAATTCTTCTTCCGGAAATTCTAAGTCTGGTTCAAGGCTCAGAAATTCTTCATCATCTTTTTCTTCAGCTATCAGAGCCATCTCCACTACTCCAATCATCATCTCCAAATGATGATCCCTCGCTATGTTTTCAACCAACATAGTTTCCTTCTCATTCATCTCTCTGACAACTTCCAACTGTTGTTCTTCCTCTTTCTCTGCATGATTAACACATGAATCATCAGCAGTAAAGTTCCAATGCTTCAATGCCTTCTTTTCCTCTAACAACACATCAATATGTTGTTTGGAACTTCCTTCCAAATCTTCTGTCAGCACCTCAGCAAGCTGATCTGCATCCTTCATTAGACTGTCAGCTAGTCTCACTTTTCTCCCATCATCTGGTCCATTAAATCCATCCATGAAGGTATTCCTGCCTTGCTTCCCCAGCAACTTATCCAATGCATAGGTTCTCTGATCCTCCAATTCTCTTCTCTAAAAATCTAACCTCCTATACAAATCAACAACTTCAATAGGAGTAGATTTCGAGAACCTTACACAACTTTTTATGCCTCTGCTGGTTCTTGACCAATCCTCTGCGGGTCCTTCTCTCTCAGCTTCAACATTCTGCTGGATATCTTCATTTGACCCTTCTGTCTTCATCTCTCCCTAAGATCTCACTATCTCAGCATTGATCTGAACAGATTTCAGATTCAATGTCTTCTTCTCATCGACAAACTCTAAAGCTTGTTCATCTTCCAGTGGTGTACCTGCAAACACACACAACTTTTTAGTTTTCAAATCACAAGACCTTTCAGTCTTGGCTGCTTCCTCAAGCACTCCTTCTTGAACAGGTCTGCACATGGAATCTTCAATTTCCATCTTTGCCTCAAGAACTCTGGGTTCTTCTTTCTCTGTGGAGTCTGTCATTACTTCACATTTGTCAGACTCAAGAACACAAGCCCTTCCATCATCTGGACTTGTCCAACAACTCAGGAATTCCTCAATGATTTCCTCTTCAGCAAGACAAGCTTCTTGCTGTCTCAAGTCTTCATCATGTCTCACAAAATCTCCTGCAGGTCTCCACTCTTCATTCGTGCTCTGTTCTGCTTCACAAGCAGAAATTTCTTCTTTCAACTCAGCTGCTCTGAGTCCTTCTCTCAATAAGGAAATCTTCTTCTGCCTCAACCTCAACTGTAATAGTTTCCATTTCACATTCTTCCTCATGAGCCAACCAACTCTTTGGCTTTCTTCTATCCTCAGTTTCAATATGTTGAACTCTTCCCTGATCTCAGCAAATTCCTTCCAATACTCTTCATCAGTGAGTCTCTTCCTTATGCCATTTGCTTTGGCATCTTCACTCACTCTTATGTTGTGGCCTCTCTCAGAACCTCTGCAATCTCTGCAGTCTCTACTATGGTTCTCAGTAGCCATTTTCTTCTCTAGGAGTTCTTCAATCACAAGTTGCACTAAGCCTCTGCAACAGCAAGCTCTCTTGCTACAACTCACCTCACCAATCCTTTCCTTTGGATCCGGCTTTTGGCAAGTACTGGTCCCCTCTTTGCAGGAACCTTCCGAGCACTCTCTTTTGCTCACTAGGCTTCACTCTGCAACTTCTCTCAAGAACACCTATTTTCTTCTGTCATCCAACCTCTATTGGGAATCTTCCAGGTTCTGCCACACTTTCTTCTTCACTCAGAGTCCCTTGCTAGATTCTTATATCACTGCTTTCAAAGCTTCTGCTGAGATTTCTTCAATTGTCTGCACTCTAACTTCTGCAAATAATCCTTCAACCAGAGTTAAACACTACTCACCTTCTCTTGAGAACACTGCAATTGTCCTCTTTCTCTAGCCTCTAGCTGAATGTTAGGCTCACTACCTTCACTATCAAACTCTGTCTGCACTTTTCAAAAACCATAATTCTACGATTACAATTTCAAATCAGATTAAAGTTAATTACCTGCAAGATCATGATCCTGTCCTCCACTCATTCTGCAAATCCTGTTCACTATGATTCTGTGTATCCTTGCTACCTGATCTTCCTTCTTCAAATCTGCAGTCTTCAAAACTCTTGTCCTCCAATTGGACTCTGCAATTCTGCAATCACCTTCATTGTATCTCTGTAGGCTGCAATCTTATCAATTTCCACAAGTCTGGTTTCCCTGTATTTACCAAACTTGGAATTTTCAAAAAGAGCTATTCCTGAAGCTCTAATACCACTTGATGGCGGTATAAGTCCACAGTCCCGTTTAGCTCTCACCCTTAATCTTTTTTTTCTTATGTTAATAACCCAACAAACCTTAATTAAACATCTTCAATATATTCTGGACCTTTATTCTATCGTTGAACCTTATAACTAAGGTTCCAACCTGACGCATTAAAATCAAACGTTTATAATAGTCCTTAGGCCCCGGGCCCACCTTTATAGTTGATGGAATCAATCAAATACACATGCTCGTACCTTAAGTTAACCTTCGCGCATCTTCTGAATACAATCACTATCCGATGGCTTCCCTCCAGATCGACGGCTTGTATCGATATCGCACGGGGTCCTTAGTCAAGAGTTAATGTGTGATGGCACGTAATGGAAGTGGTTTCTAAGACCGCTTGAGGCCACACGTCAGGCACTCTATGGAATCGCTCTCCAATAGAAAATACTGCTTGCTCCACAAAAGCGGTGCGATATGGCAGGGTGGTTTCGCAAACCCACGTTCACTATTCATCAAGGTTCCACTCTTCCACGCAGGGTTCCGGTCTCCTACGACACACCAGGTTCCGCGCTACTCCTTACGCTCAGGTTTCACCCGTTCTATTTGCAGAGGTTCTCCTCCTCACGCAATCGCAGTATTTATTTACATTACAACCTCGCTACAATCAATTCGATAACTGAGACTGCAATTCTCACACAGAGTTTATCGTGCATTCTTCTATACACTTGGTCACAGGGTCTCGCCCCTCCAGAATTCTCGCAACAGAACACATGCATATAATCACGCAGAATTATTCATATCAATAACCCAGCAATTCTCCACACAAGTCGCATACAATCCAACGATTTCAAAGGGATTAACTCTCACACACTAGAATTCTTCTATCTCAGAATCGATCCTTACAGTGATCGATTCACCTCACCTCACAAGTCAATTCCTTCAACTATATACAAAGCACGATTAACCCCAGATTACAGAGTACATATCTACACATTATCATACACTCTCCTTTCTGAATACACAGTACACTTTCCTTTCTAAATACACAGGAAGACTCTTAGCACAATTTATAGAGCCCTACTCTTACAAGAAATTAAGGCGATTTCACGCAGGAATTTCACCAATAAATGCACAACTACGAAAGGTATTCTCCACACAGAGTTAAACAACAGATGCACAATTACACTGAGACAAATTCCTCAGATGATTCGACCAAGAATACATTCAAACAGGGTTTAACCCCATCCAAACACATAATTCAAAGAAAGTTCTTCCATAAACAGATATATATATACATACAGGTGACCAATCTCAAAGCAATCATTTACAATTTCCTAGCAGGCCAGATATTCAGTTCAATGGCCATTATCCTCCGACTCTGTTGCTGAAGAGGTTCTCGACCTCTCTCGTCTCTCGTCTCTCTCCAGGATTACATTTATACCACAAGGATGACCTGAATCGATTTAGGTCTCCAAACAGTTCAGCAACTCTTAGTATTCCCAATTCCTAAAATTAGACTCAATAACTGAACTGGTCCTAAACTGACTCTATGTATTCCTATCTTAACCAATTTCTCATGTTCTCAAAATCATTGAGAAAAATTACAATTCCCTACCAAATTTATTCAAAATATTAATATTTACAAGAAATTTAAAGAACATGGGACCCCCCTATGTCTACTTATGTACAAAGTAACTTTTGAGCCTAATGCCCCTGCATCATAAATAAAGAGTATCAGCGTTGAAAGTTAGAGGAAAGGAAAGTTCTTCAACCACTTTCCACAATAAGATGCACCTAATGCCGACGATACACACAACACAACAATAATCAGTTCAAATTAGAATAATCAGTTCTATTTTTGCTTGTAAAAAGGTAACAGCTAGCAAATTGTTTTGTAGCTGTCCCTCTTATTAAGTTTTCTTTCTTATTTTTTATTAAAAAATTATCTCAATTCCTGAGATATTTTGTAAACAGTTTTTCTTTTGTATAAATACTTCACAATTCAAAGTATTCAGTGTGAATAAAATTTTCTCAAGACAACTATAGTCTTATTTGCTGGTTATATTGAAGTTGGTGAGTCAATTAGCGAAAGTAGCAGACTGGAAAGAGATCAGAGACATCATAGCTAAGGATTTTCGTGGTGACAAGATAAGTCTTGTTTTCTTTCCTTGTTTTCAGTGTATTTCTTTAAATTTTACATTCATTCATATTATGTTTTTCTAGTCTGTAATGATCAACTAAGGAAAAATTAAACAGGATTAGTGATAATAAGCTCCTTGTTTCAAAACTTGTTGGTATTTTAATGTTTTCTGCTTGATAACCGGACCATAGAATTCTTAATTGCTCTAGGTCCCAGTTAGATCCCCTTCTTCAATCTTCTTATCTGTAGCTTAAGGATTCTTAAGTGCCCTTTTGCTCAGATTCCATCCACTCCATCAAACCAAGCCTATACAAAGCCTCAGAAGTTCACGTATCTTGCCCTTAGCACATTTGCATCTCTGAGCCTTATTTCTTAGTTTTGCTTGCCTAGAGAGTTGACTCCATTTCCCAATATTCTGGTAGATCCTTCTGGTTTACCTTGAAATATCTTTATTCCCACCAATATTTTAAAATCAAACACAACTGTACAATCATAGCTATCCTAATATCTGTTACTAAAACAAAGCTAAATCATACAGAGAGATCCCTCTCTGGAGTTCAAGAAGGCTAGATCTTGAATTCCCAAAGTGGTTCTTGCTTACCCCTGGTGTTCTTAACTACAAAAATCCCCATCCCAAAACCTGAGAATTACTAGGGTGATAACAAGAGCCTTGCCAAAATGGTTGATAAAGTACAAGCCAAATCTGATGGTTGTGAAACATCTCTGCTTCACCATGGTTTGATAAAGTTATTGTTTTTGAATGAGCTTCAGAAAATAAGCAGGGATCAGTCTTCCTTTTTGTTTATGAATGGATTTGAACTAGAAACCCTAAAACTAAAAGGACTCCTTCACCACTAGTAGCAGAGTCTAGCCAGCCTGTGGTTGCAAATTCAAAGAGGTTTGTAAAGTTGAAACCAAGGAAAAAAGTTGAGAAAAGGACAGAGAAGACACAAGTGCTTGTTGTAGCAACTCCATCACCTGTAAAGCAGAGGTCGAAAAGTGTCAAAGAGGCAAAACAAAAACAAGTTTCCAGCCAGCAGGAAATCAAGAGAGTGACAAGAAGCCAAGCAGTTGCATTAAAGGGAAAAATAGTTGTTTCAGGTACAGAGGATAGCCCAGTGATAAAGGGAAATTTAGATGACTTCCTTCATGTATTTGATATAGAGGAATCACCCATTGTGCAAGCTGATTTCAATGGAGTAGATGAACACAAACAGAGAAAGGTTAAGTCATCAAAGAAACTTGAATTTGAGGGTGAAAATGCAGCCTTTATCTTTCAAGCAAGGAAACCTTTAACTAGGCATGCTAAGAAGATCAAGGAAGGCAGAAAGGAGGTCCAAGAAACTATTGAAACAGTCAAAGTCCCTGAAGAGGTGGTTGACCTTTCATCACCAGCAGTAGAACATGCAGCCATAAGAACAATGAAGGAAAAGGAAGAAATGACAGAGTGCCAACAGCTTGAAGAGAAATTGAAGTTAGGAAATCAAGAGATTGCTATGATGATGAAGAGGGCCAGAAAGCATAGTATTGAGAAAATAGAGTTCAAAATAATGAAGGTATTATGGGAAAATCAGACTAGTTCTAGGTCTGAGATTCCAAGTAGTGTAGAACAGTTTTTCACATGGACAGTGCCAGCCATCACAGAAGCTAAATTTGTTAGAGTAATCAATACTCACTTGAGAACCAGTAATAGAATACTAAGAAATAAAGTGGAGGATTTTTAGCTGCAGCTGAAACTGACTCATGATGAACTAAAAAGCAAAGGTGCAGAATGACAAATTATTAAAGAGTCAAAGGCTAAATCAAATGGAAAATGAAGAATAAACCTCATGAAAATTGTGTTTTTAGTTCATATGACTGTTTGTTTTGATGAAACCAATGGTATCTTGAAGTTTTGGCACATTTTTGGTTTTAAATTTTGAAGAAATCTAGACAAAACTGCTCACTCAGCAGTTTCGTAGCGCAAACAGTGCAAAAAGGGTGAAAAGCGCTACGAAACTGTTGTAGCAGCTTTTTTCACCTTTTCTCATAAAATTTTGAAGGGAAAAACTGTGGATTATGACCTGAAATTGATAGGGGAGTTGTGTTAATTGATAATGAAGAAAAATATGGAAAAAAGAAGCCAAGTTTTTTAAGGTAAAAGGGTAAAAAGACTACACTATGAAAAGCACTACGAAATTGTGTTGTTTTCGTAGCGCAAGTCTACTTCTGCTATTTTGGACAGTTTGATGGTGGTTTTGTACAGCTGGCACTCAAGAATGATTTTGGGCAGATGTTATTTTAGTTCCTGACAGCAAATAACCTCGAATTCATGGGTTTATGGTGGTCAGAGTGTCTCAAGAACATAAAGAATCCTATGCCTAGAAAACAGGGGACAGTTTCCTAGTTTGAAGGAGATCAGTGTTATGGTCATAAAGTGCTGGAGCTTATCATCTGGATTCGACCTTATGGGAATACAATTGGAAAATGTTGTAATCTAGTTTAGATAAGGTTGTTATGAGTAGAGTTAAGGAGTTCGAATCATATTTGTAATAGGACTGTTCATTAGGTTTGCAGCTGTCATTTTGTAATAAATACCATGTCATAAGGTTAGGCAAGGTGTAAAAAAGTAGGAATTTGATGTATCTAGCTCAGGATAAGGTTATCCTATGTTGTAAATGATTTATAAAGATGAAGAAGTCGAAATGCTAAGGGTTGGACATTTTTTAGCAAAAAGACTGTGTTTATTGTAAGTAGTTGGTTTTCAGCTTAATACAGAGTTTTCTACTTAGCCAACTCAAGATTCATGAAGAGTTCTATTGTGTTCTTGTTCTAATTACATCTTTTTACTATCTTATTGCAGTGGTGTTTTCTTATGTTACTTAAAATTCATCATTGATTCTCTGACTTTATTCATAGACAAACTGACTGTGTGTTTTACAATTTCACATGTGTATCTCTGGAATAGAACTCTGATATGACTTGACTTCCATGCTAAGTAGATGGTTTGGTTTTATTGAGCTATTTTGACTCCATAATCCCAATGTGCACTTGCTAATGTGTTTTACAACCAATATCTATCATTTATCTACTTATTACCCCACATAGAGTTAGCCATCTATATTTATAACAAAAATCATTAACCCTTGAGAGATCCCTCTCAGGTTGAGGAGGCTAAGCCTCAATCAAAAGATTGGTTTGAAACAGTTACACAAGATTGATTTGATTGGAAACCTATCAGGTCTGATTTTGTGATAACATCGTTGATCTATCTTTTATTTTATTTTGTGAGATGGTTGCATAACAACCAAGGCTCTCTTCCCTTCATGATGTAGTGTGCATCCCCAAGGTATAATGGCCTAATTTTATGTTGCTTACATCAGCAAAATGTGCAATCATTTCACCAGGTGAGCCCCTTACTATGAATTGAACAGTTTTAATGGATAGTAGGTCCATCTCTAGGCCATTGCAACCCTCAAATATGCAATCCTTGAGTCTCTCCCTCAATCACTATGCATTTCTTAATTACAGTTCTTAGTCTTGCCACTCCTATTGAATGAAATCCATCATTACACACTTTCCTTATCCAAAATTTCCTCCTACTATCCATTGCATAATTCCATTGGATAGTGGTATCATCCCTCAGTCTCTGTGAATATCAACTGCACGATCCCCTCCTCCTCTTCCTTGAGCACTACGCACTATGCATCCTCAATCAACAAGCTCATCACCCTTGTCTCCTGGAATTGACCACTGTGTTAAACCTTGAAATATCCTCTCCTTATTGCATATTGTACAGTTCTAGTGGATAGTGGGGTCATCCCTCAGTCCATGTGAAACTCAATTGTGCAATTCCTAAACCCTTTATCTCAAATGCTTTATCGTTGTCCCACCATAGCCAGTATGTTACATAAGCAAGCACATATAGAATAGGTGATTATGGGACTGATGTTGTCTTCTCATAAGTGAATTCATTTTCAAGTGGTATCATTATACCATGACCAGTTTATGTAAAACGAGTTAGCAAGTAGATGTAAAAATAGGATAATTTCAACGACCAATAATAGTACTATTACTTTTCTATAGGCTCACTCTCTCTTTTCCCTTCCATCAAATTACCTTACATACATTGAAATTATATGCCTCACAATGTCAACTTACTTTCTTGTTTCAAATATTGTTTGTATAATCTCTTATGTTGATAATTGCAGCCAAGGCAAATCCCTAAGAATAGTGGTGGTTGGACTTATTATTCGGATGGGGCTCCTACTCAAAACGATGAGAGATCTAGTTGGGAATTCATACTAGGGATACCCCCTTTATTGGTGGACTTCTAATTTGGTAAACACAAATATAATTACTAAAAACATATTCTCAATAAAATAGAAAAGTTTCAATGGAAAACACACACATTAACATAAAAAAATTATCCTAGAGACCAAAATCCGAGAAAACAAACAACTTTTTTTTCAATATATATTATATTTACAATGTTATAATATAATTTGTATATGTCGTAGAATTCATAAACCAAAATGATGGATTAGAATACAACTATTTTTCCTTTGATTAGATCTGCAGAACCATGGGAAAAGGCATCATGCACATGAAAATCCACCATTTTTTTGGGGGGCATTGCCCCGAACACCTTGCAAGGGGTGGTAGCCCCTCTGCATACCCCAAAAACAATGGGGAATATATCCCCCCCTATGTTCATGGAGCATATAAGTCATGCAAATAATATAAAACATACTCAACATGGTTATTGACTCACTACATGGTACAAATCTTTGAAGACAAGTAGAGAAGGATTAGATAATTCATCAACATCAAAGAAAATGTTCAAATATGTTTGTGAAGTGCTAAATAATATTTTTTACGAGTTAAATAAAATCTTTTCAAAATTATCTGATGGTTGGAAGGACATCATTAATAATCACAAAATGGAAATTAGAAAGGAAAGATCAAGCTACAAATTGCAAGGTTGACCATTTTCAAAAGGATATCATTGATAATAATAGAATGGAAAAAGAAAGGAAAGATCAACTACAAATCACAAGGTTAACCATTTTCAAAATAATTTCAAGGAGATTGAGCAAAATATGGACAAAATTAGTCAGGACCTTAGAGCTATGACCACCACTACCCAATCTATGAAGATGATGCATTCCATCAAAGCACTTCCTGTTGGCCAACAAAAAGCTTACTTGTTCATATATTACAATAAATGTTTCTGAGATTTATTACAGAGTTAATGTGCATCAAGCTTAACATATTGTTACTGAATATGTGAGGATCCTTGTAATCATTATATATTTTATAATATTTAGTAGGGTTTTCATAATATATGTCCCTCTATATTAGCATAGATCATAGTAAGATCATCTTTGCATCAACAAGGAAATGGTATAACCCCAAGCTTGAAAGGTATTACAACATGGAATCCAATGACTTAGGAGTGGGAATAGGTTCTCATCTTAACATGTTTTACAATTTTACACTTAGTACACAAATATACATTATTAGCTTTGTGTAGTGACCCAAAACATTGATGTTTGATCATAGACTAGGTTGAATGAAATTTTATGCATGCTGAAAATTACAATATAGGTTTTTATTGGTGAATTTCATGCATTTTTAGTGTTCACTTATTATATAAATTTATATTTCATCATTATTAGCATTGACCTAGGAAGCTATTTGGATAAAAGCTTCTCTTTGTCCCTGATTATGATTGGAGCATCCAATTGAAACGTTGAAAATTTTGTACACATTACATATTTTTTCTAGAAGAAACAATATATGATATGAATTCAAATTATGACAACCTACATTCTCAAAAACCTGTTTACATATTAAGTTGGAAAAACTTAGTTTTAAACATTTAAGATTTTATTTCATTTTTTATTTTAAACTCATTGTAATTTCCAACTATTACTTTATTACTGTCCACAAGGTCTTGGATAGATGGTGATTGGGTGCTCTGTTAAGACACTCCTTGATGTGAAGTCACTGGTTCAATTCCCCGCCTGATCGGGGTGATATATTGGACATGATGAAGATGAAGATGTAGTCCTACCAGGCATACAAAAAAAAACTATTACTTTATTACTTAAAATTTCATTTCAATATTTGTAACATCATTTTCAAATCCAATTAGACTTCGTTTACTTGGGTTTTTGTATTCTAGAAATTAATTTTTATTTATGTTTTATATTTGGTGCATTTAAGCATTAATTATAATTCATAAATTTACATTTCCAGATTAAATTTGGGTCACGAATAACTCTCAATTAATCATTAGTTTCTCTTTTAGGAGGCTTGTTCCATTGATTCTAATCATGAATATCACCTCAAAAAATCAAGGGCTAGGTCATCACGCTTGAAACAAAGTCTACTTCAGTTCAACCCGTCCTACATTGTGAAAACATGAATCATTTTAAATCTTCTTCCTATCTTCAGCACTCACAATCTAGTCCGAGTTATATTCACAAACTTGAGGACATGTACATTTTTATTTAGTGAACCTTCTGCAAGGTCTCGTTTGTCATTGCTCGTCCTCTTTCACCAAACATTGCTTGAACCTTCATTCCTCTGCTCTTACCTATAATTTTCGCTATTGGTCTCTCTTGCAACATTTTGAGTGTCAACATGCTCTTTTCACTAGAGGATCGACCGAGTGATTTATTGAGAAATCTAGTGTTGAGATATTTTCTAGGGCTCAAAACCCTAAATAGGTTTGTATGCGCCCATGTCTTGTGAGTAGATTCATGTTAGTTTTATTTTTGCAGGAATTGGTCGATATTCTATTGGTTTCTTGGTTTAATACTATTTCGTTTAGGATTGGACTTGTTTCACTTACTAAATATTGTGTAAAGCACATTTTTTTCATATCATTATTTCACAATTAATTAGAATTTGGAAGCAATACCTTTCTCCACATTATTATATCTTTTTGATACATATTTTATTGGTAATGTTGATTATATTGGTTGTAGTTATGTCTCTATTCTTGTTTGTGGTGCAAGAGAAGAACACAATGATAACACTCTCCCATGCCTATCTCATGTCTTTCTCCCCTTGATTCATTTTCCTCTTGTAGTGAGTATCTCTCTCTTTCTAGTGAGTCAATGAGTAGGACACTTTTCTATCAACCTAGGAATGAGAGGTAAAGCCACCAAGGTGATAGTAGGTGACTTTTTCTAGTAGTTGTTGTGTTATCACCAAAAAATAAAAATTCAAAACATGATATGTCAACTCTGTTTTGATCATGGTCTAATAGTTTTGAAAGTAATTTTAGTATGGTTAAGGGTATGTCATAGTTTTAGAGGTTTAGTTTTCATCATTAGAATTCAAAGAAGGTCTTTGTAGATTCATTTCATAGTAAAAAAATTCACATTTTTCGTTTAAGGGTCTTTTATGTAATTTTCGATTCAATTTTCTGCAATAAGCCACAAATCCACAATTTTGTAGTGTCGCTAGTTCAAAAATTCAGTTTTGCGCTACAAAAGCACTACTACTTTTGTAGCGCAAATTGCAAAATTTACACTGTGAACACTACAAAAGCACGGTTTCATAGCTATCGTGTCAAATGAGCCGGGATTTGTCAGTTTCAGTTGGGTAATGACATGATAGGAGTATGGTGAGTCAGTTAGTTAATATATTTGTTGTATCCACTTGTCCTACAGTCATCATATTCATGATAAGGTATCAATTAATCATCATTTGGTCATGAAGTGACATCCCTAATTCAAATTTGTTGCCTAATTGAGTCATTCTTGTTCCATTCACCTTCACATGTGTTATCCAAGCTCTGAAACAGTGAGGATAAGTTTATGGTTGTTCTATCCAAAGAAAACCCTCATCAAATCAAGCGAGGTTGATTCATCAAATCAAGCAAGGCTAATTCATCAAATCAAGGGAGGCTGCTTTTCAGGTTTTTAAGAAACCAATAGGTTTTCTACAGGGAATATGGAAGAGGAAAAGAATATCCACAGAGGGGGACATTGTTTAAGATATGAACCTGAGAATGCAAATGCTGTTATGGAGGATCAAATGGCAATGGAGGCTTTTAGCAAGGTTGGTTGTCTCAAATTTTGTGAAAAGCTACAAGGTTTCCACACTCAAGTGTCCAAAGAGTTTGCTCTACATTTCAGTGGAACCACTACCAAAGTTGGAATGATAAACATGTCAGTGACACCTAAGGTCATAGCTGCTGTGACAGAGATACCAAGGGGACAGCAATCTTGGCTTTAAAGGTTTTAGGTTTGACATGGAGCCATGCAAAGAGTTTATGAGACCTGAATTTGTAGTTATGGATTTGAACAATGCAATACCCAGGAGTTGTATCAAGGATAACTATGCAAAGATGCTATTCAACATCCAAAGATATTTCACATGTGAAGGCAGGTACCATAAAGTCTACACTTATCATTTTAAACTGCTGTTGCATTTCACAGGAATGATATCATTAGATTTACCATTTTATTTACATAAAAGCCTTTCCAAAATGGCTGACAAAGTCCAAGCTAAATCTGATGGCTGTGAAACATCTATGTTTCATCATGGTTTGATTAAGTTACTGTTTTTAAGTGAGCTACAGAAAATAAATAGAGATTGGTCTTCCTTTTTATTTATGAGTGGATTTGAAATGGAAGCCCTAACCCCAGCTAGAAACCCTAAGATCAAGGGAAATCCTTCACCACCAGTAGCAGAATCCAGTCAGCCAGTGGTTACCAAAGCTAAGAGGTTTGTGAAGTTGAAACCAAGGAAATAGGTTGAGATAGAATTGAGAAAGCATCAGTGCTTGTTACAAAAACCCCATCACCTGCAAAACAGAAAGTAGAAAAGGTCAAATATATAAGACAAAAACAGGTGGCCAGTAAGCAGGAGAGTCAGAGAAAGACAAGAAGTCAAGTATCGGCATCAAAGGGAAAAGGAGTTGTTTCAATGGCAGAGGATAGTCCAATGTTGAAAGGAAACTTGGATGATATACTGCATGCAATAGACATAGAAGAATCACCCATTGTGTAGGCAGATTTCATTAAAGTGAATGAACCTAAATAGAGAAAAATCAAATCAGCAAAGAAATTGGATTTTGAAGGTGAGAATGCAGCTTTTGTTTTTCAAGCTAGAAAATCTCTAACCAGACATGAAAAGAAACTCCAAGAAATCAGTAAAGATACCCAAGTAACTATTGAAGCAACCAAAGCCCTAGAAAAGGTGATTGATCTCTCATCTCCCATAGTAGAGCATGCAGTCAACAAGGTAGAGAAGGGAAAAGAACACATGTCAGAGTGTCAACTGCTGGAAGAAAAGTTGAAGCTATAAAATCAAGAAATGGAAATGATGAGAAAGAGGGCAAGACAACACATCATTGAAAAGACAGAATTCAAGAGGTTGAAGGCTGTTCCGGACGGTCAAACAGTTGCTAGGTCAGAGATCCAAAGCAGTGCCCAGCAGTTCTTTACATGGACAGTTCCAGCTATTACAAAAGCAAGGTTTGTTAGAGTGATCAACACTCATTTGAGAATAAGTAACAGGAAGCTAAGAAGCCAAGTTAAGGATTTGGAGCTACAGTTAAAACAGTCTCAAGATGAACTAAAGAGCAGAGGTACAAAATGACAAATTCAAAACAAACTCTAAATGGAAAATGAGGATCAAATTTTGTGAAGATTATGTTTTTAGTTCAAATGTCTGATGATTTTGATGAATTCAATGATTTTCTGGAGCTCTGGTGCCTTTTTGTTTTAAAACTTTGTGAAAATATGGTTAAAACTACTTGCACAACAGTTTCGTGGCGCCTGTAGTGCAAAAACGGTGAAAAGCGCTACAAAACTGTTGTAGCAGCTTTTTCACCCTTTTTCTTATCAAATTTTGGAGGGAATACTGGGTGTTTTGATTTGAAATTCCTAAGGAAGATATATCAAGTGAATATCAAAGAAAATTTGAAGGAAAGGAAGTTAAATTTTGAAGTAAAATGGTAAAAAAGACCGCGCTACGAAATTGTGCTACTTTCGTAGCGCATGTCTATTTTCATGGTTTTGAGAAGTTCAAGGTGGTTTCACACAGCTAGCATGAAGGGATGACCTGGGATATATGTCAGTCATGTTCCAAACTTCAATTAGCATCGAAGTTATCAGTTGGAAGTGGTCAGAATATCTCAAGAAACTAAAGGGATCCTAAGCTTAAAAATAGGGGAGCAGTTTCCTAGATTACGGGAAATTAACATCATCAACATTATGGTTCTAACAAGTTGAAACTCATCATCAGAATTCGACTGAGTGGAATGATAGGTGGAAAATGATGTATTTAAATTTAGATAATATTTTTTGAGTAGAACCAAAAGAGTTCTAATTCTATTTGTAATAGGATTCTATGTTAGCTTTACAACTGTGTTTGTAATAAATACCATCTTCTATAGTTAGAATAGGTGTCAAAGCATGGGAATTTGATGTATCTAGTTATGGAGAAGCTTATCTCATGATGTAAAGGATCTATAAAACATCAAGAAGTCGAAATAGAAATGGTTGTTGGACATTTGTTAGCAAAAAGACTTTGTTTTATGTAAGTGACTATTTTCAGCCTAATAGAGTGTAGAAATTTGCTGAATAATGATCAATTATCCACCGAGACTATCCTGATCACATATTAATTCCAATTCATATGAAACACATAATCTCTTCCACTCAGATCATCACACATGCAGAAATAAAACAAGCGATAACACATCAAATCATCATACACATTAACACAGTATGTATGGGGAAAGCCTATAGCTGAAAACCCCGCAGCTATTGTGTATATTATAATGGAGAAATCATGTAACAAACTCAGTACAATACTCCTCACAAGTACTCAGTACTTTCTCATAAAGTTACACACAAACTAGCTTAGTTTTGAACAGGTTACTGGTTCAAAACTCACCGCCAATTGCCTTGCCTCTATTGCGCAATCCAGGCCTGTCTATATAGAGATCCAAGGTTCGAATCTCCTTGGCTTGACTGCGCAATTGTCATGGACAAATCCTCCAAGTGTGGTGCAAATCTCATGCACAACCGATGTCGCCACTGATAGCTAACTCCACCCTTTCATCTACCTCTTTCACTGGTCTCCACTGAACTGATCATGCACTGTAGTGAACTGATGTGTTCTTGAGTTGAATAATGAGTTACAAATTAATGAATTAAATAATATTTAATTCACTCCACTCATAACTAATTGATTAGCTAGTTAAACTAATCTCAACTAGTTCAACTAAAATAAACAGAACACAACTCCACTAGCTGCCTCATTAACTCCACCAAACTTCTGCCACTGAAGTCCTAACTGAAGTCAACCATGCATGATGCCATCAAACCCTTGGGAATAGCGTAATTCCTCTGTCATATGCATGAGCCACTTCCAAGGCTCGAACTGAAGTGCTCCAAGAGAGTAAACTGAAGTTTATAGTCCAAATATTATTAAGGGTAAATAATATTTGACTTCCCTATTTTAAGGAGAGGCAGTCTAAAAATAGACTTCGACCTCTTCGACCTAAAAAATAGAGTCTCATCTATTTTTACCAACATGACCAATGCTCCAAGAATCTCAAACTGGAATCCCCGAACCATGCTCCATATGTCTAAAAATAGACATAGTCTAAAAATAGATTTTGCGCCAGAATTTGCCTGCGGGCCCACTTAGTGAAGGCGACTTCATCTCACTAAGCTCCATCATCTTGCTGCATTTTCAACACTCCCTCTCAGCAAGATATGGATTATCTGCAACCCCTATCCTGCCTCTGTGGAATTCGAACTTGCTCCTGGTGAGCACCTTCGTCAGGATGTCGGCATCCTGATCCTCCGTGGGAACATATGAAAGCATCATGATTCTCCGCTGAACACAATATCTGATATGATGATACCAATCTGTGAAGCCATGCTGCCTCAACTGATCCTCCTGTCTATACCATGAACCATATCCCGATGTGCCTCTAATATAGCGCAATACATGCTTGCCTGCCTTCCAAAAGAGCTTGGTAGGCTTAACCATAGCTTGCGAAAGCTGGTTAACTGGATAGCATATATCGGGTCGTGTATTGACCAGATACATAAGCGACCCCACCAACTGTCGATAGACAGTGGCATCCACTACCTCCGCTGAAGTAGCATCCTCCTTCCTCCAACCACCGGGAAGAGGAGTGTCAACAGGCTTGCAGCCTTGCATGTTGAACCTCTCCAGAATCTCCCAAGCATACTTGCCCTGAGAAACAAACAGTCCTCCGCTGCGCTGCCAAATCTCCAATCCCAGGAAATAATGAAGGATGCCCAAGTCCTTCATCTCAAACTCTCGTGCAAGATCCTCTTTGCATGAAAGTATCAACTGCTCATCGCCAGTCAAAATCAGATCATCTACATACAGTACGATGATCAACAGCTTCCCCTCCACCACAATCTGGTACAGGTTTGGATCCGCCTCACTCTTGGAGAATCCAAGCCCGGTGAAGTAGCTGTCTATTCGAGTGTACCAAGCACGAGGTGCCTGCTTCAGCCCGTACAGTGCTCTCTTGAGTCGGCACACATGCGACTCACTGCTGAAGATCTCAAAACCTTCAGGCTGCTCTATGTACACCTCTTCCTCAATAACTCCATTGAGGAACGCAGTCTTCACATCCATCTGATGAATGTGCCACCCCATCTGCGCCGAGAGAGCAAGGATCGTCCGTATGGAAGAGTACCTTGCGACAGGTGCAAAAGTCTCCTCATAGTCAATCCCCTCGATCTGTGAGAAGCCACGGGCGACAATTCTCGCCTTGTACTTCTCCACACTCCCGTCAGCCGCCTGCTTCACCTTGTAGATCCATCGCGAACCTACAACTGATTTCCCAACCGGTCTTGGGACAATCTCCCATGTACTGTTCCTGATGATCGAATCATATTCTTCAATCATGGCATCAACCCATGCGGGTTCCTCCCCAGCTTCCTCAAAAGAGGATGGCTCTGTCACAACACATTGACTCATAAGAGCCATGTATCCAGTGTACCGATCCGGTGACTGTCTCTGTCTGCGCTGTGCCGTAGGTGGTCCTACAACCTTCTCTGCATCCCGAGCCAGTCGCTCAGCTTCTGTAGTGCGCATGCGCCCTCTGATGGTTGGCGCTGCCTGGGTGGTTTCTTCCACCTCCTGAACCTCCTCTTGTGGCTGATCCACATCCGGAAGCTCCTCCTTAGGAACTAACAGCTCCTCATCTGCATGCAAGTGTAGCTCCCTCTCAAGCGAACACTCCATGGCTTTCTCCTCCTGGAATTTTATATCCCGTCGCACAACAGTCTTGCGACTGTCTGGCACATACACCCGATAGTTGTGAGGTGTATCAGTGTACCCCACAAATATTCCAACCTCAGCAGTTGGATCCAGCTTCCTTCTCGCATCCTTCGTCACATGCATGTAGACAAGAGAACCAAAAATCCACAAATGGGAAATATCAGGCCTCTTGCCAGAATAAGCCTCCTCCGGTGTACTCATGCCAAGAACCTTGTGAGGACAACGGTTCTGCACATACACTGCTGTATTGCATGCCTCAGCCCACAAGTGAAGGGGTAGGCCCTGATCATGCAACATCGCCCGTGCAGCACCCACGATCGTTCGGTTCTTCCGCTCAGCCACCCCGTTCTGCTGTGGGTTATGGGGTGCGATGAGCTCTCTCCGAATCCCTTCTGCGCTGCAGAACTCCTTGAATTCAGCCGAGATGAATTCACCACCGTTATCATTCCTTAGAGCAATCACCTTCTTCCCTGACTCCTTCTCGACCAGTGCTTTAAACTCACAGAACTTCTCGAATGTATCGCTCTTCTTCTGCATGAAGAAGATCCAGCACTTTCGAGAGAAATCATCAACAAAGATCACATAATACTTGTTCTTTGCTATCGAAGCAACTGAGAAAGGACCACACACGTCTGTGTGAAATCTCTCAAGGATCGTCGTGGCGCGACTATCCTTCTCGTGAAAGGTGGCTTTCACATACTTCCCTAAAGTACACCCCTTGCACTGATCTGACTGCGCAAGAGTGCCCTTAGGAAGCCCAGTAGAAATCTGCTGCAAAATCTTCAAAGCCCCATGGTGAAGGTGGCCCAATCTCCTGTGCCACAGTTCGCCCTCATCATCCCAGCTCACCACTTCTCCCGCCTTGCATTCCATAGTTGCGCAGCCATCTACCTGCAACTGATAAAGGTTCTTGGTTCGAACCCCTATCTTCCGGGTCTCTCCAGTAGTCTTACTACGCAGGAAGGCTTTTCCTTCGCTGAAGACCACATCATACCCTTTATCCTCCAACATCGCCACAGAGATCAAGTTCTTCTTCAATCCAGGTACATGCATGACATCCTTCAGTACAAAGGTTTTACCAGACTCCCTCTGAAAGGATATGGTACCGATACCAGTCGCACTGTATCTACCATCATCGCCCATCTCGATGTGCACACCCAAATCTTTTTCCTCCAGATCTGAGAACAACTCCCGATCTCCCGTCATATGAAATGACGCACCGCTCTCCAAGAACCACACCGATCCCATCACACTTGAAACCAAGCATGCGATCAGTGAAAAGTCAAGCTCGAACTGCGAAGCCAAAGCTTCTCCATCTGCAGATCTTCCCGCTTGCTTGTTTTTCTTCTTCTTCGGACAATTGGTAGCATAATGTCCGTGATCATGGCAGTGAAAACACTTCACTTTCGCCATATCCTGCTTCTTGCCCTTTGCACCGGAATGAGAAGGTTTCTTACCCTTCCCCTTCTTTGCTTTGGCAACCAAAGCGCAGTTTTCTTCATCAGCTCCCTTTGATGAAGATCCATCTCGAGTAGTCCTCCTTATCTCCTCCTGCGTGAGATCCGCCCAAAGGCGCTCCCATCCCGGTAGCTTCTCTCGACCATTGACACTATCTTGATATGAGTGCCAAGCCTTCGAAAGACCAAGGAGAGCTAGGTTTACCATGTCCTCATCTTCGACAGTCACCCCCACACTTCCCAGCTCATCTCTGCACTGAGTGAACTTCGTGAGGTATTTGGCGATACTTTCGCCTTTCTCCATTTTGATGTTCCTGAGCTTATCTTTGAGCGCCAGCTTCCTTTGGTCACTCTTACTCTGGAATAGATCCGTCAAAGCTTTCCACATTAAAAATGGAGAAGCCTTTCCATGCAGGCTGGATACAATATGATCCTTGACGCCCTCCAACAAGATCCTTCGACATTTCGCCATCTTCTTTTGCCATGCATCGACTTCAGCAGGATCAGTGGGCTTTTGGACATCCGTATCTACGAACTCCTTCAGACCATTATCTTCTAATACTGCCTCCATGCGATCCTTCCATGCAACATAATTCGAACTGCCTTCAAGAGCATATTCGATTCGCAAACCGTTGAAAGACATTTTCAACACCGGCACCAAGAAAACAAAACTGCTGCAAAATTTCGAATTCCACCTCAAAGCTCAACCGCTCTAGATCTGTGAGAACAAATTATTTCTAGCACAGAGATTGACTGCAAGGGGCATTTACCAGACCCTTCACTTTCCGAAGAAAGATGAATCCGGAGGCTACCTGGCCCGCATGCAGACTCTGTCTACCGAAATAAGTTTGTAATCACTGTGATGATCAATCTCTGCTTCAATAGCTCCAATACCATGTAGAAATTTGCTGAATAATGATCAATTATCCACCGAGACTATCCTGATCACATACAATTCGAATTTATATGCAACACATAATCTCTTCCACTCAGATCATCACACATGCGGAAATAAAACAAGCGATAGCACATCAATTCATCATACACATTAACACAGTATGTATGGGGAAAGCCTATAGCTAAAAACCCCGCAGCTATTGTGTATATTATAATGGAGTTATCATGTAACAAACTCAGTACAATACTCCTCACAAGTACTCAGTACCTTCTCATGAAGTTACACACAATCTAGCTCAGTTTTGAACAGGTTACTGGTTCAAAACTCACCGCCAATTGCCTTGCCTCTATTGCGCAATCCAGGCTTGTCTATATAGAGATCCAAGGTTCAAATCTCCTTGGATTGACATCGCAATCATCATGGGCAATTCCTCCAAGTGTGGTGCAAATCTCATGCACAACTGATGTCGCCACTGATAGCTAACTCCACCCTTTCATCTACCTCTTTCACTGGTCTCCACTGAACTGATCATGCACCGTAGTGAACTGATGTGTTCTTGAGTTGAATAATGAGTTACTAATTAATGAATTAAATAATATTTAATTCACTCCACTCATAACTAATTGATTAGCTAGTTAAACTAATCTCAACCAATTCAACTAAAATAAACAGAACACAACTCCACTAGCTGTCTCATTAACTCCACCAAACTTCTGCCACTGAAGTCCTAACTGAAGTCAACCATGCATGTGCTCACCAAAACCTAGGAATAGCATAATTCCTCTGTCAGATGCATGAGCCACTTCCAAGGCTCGAACTGAAGTGCTCCAAGAGAGTAAACTGAAGTTTATAGTCCAAATATTATTAAGGGTAAATAATATTTGACTTTCCTATTTTAAGGAGAGGCAGTCTAAAAATAGACTTCGACCTATAGGTCCAAAAAATAGAGTCCCATCTATTTTTACCAACATGACCAATACTCCAAGAATAACATACTACAATCCCCGGACCATGCTCCATATGTCTAAAAATAGACATAGTCTAAAAATAGATTTTGCGCCAGAATTTGCCTACGGGCCCACTTAGTGAAGGCGACTTCATTTCACTAAGCTCCATCATCTTGCTGCATTTTCAACATAGAGAATTTCTACTTTGACAACTCAAGATTCATAAGGAGTTTCTTGTATGTTCTTGTTCTAATGGCTCTCTTCCAATATTCTATTGCAGTGGTGTTTGCTTATGTTACTCATAGTTCATCAATGATGCTCTGACTTCCTTCATAAACAAGTTGGCTGTGTGTTCACTGTTCTACATGTTTTTTCCCTTGACTTGAAACGCTGATATGCCTTGACTTCCATGCTAGGTAGATTATCTTGATTTTGCTGAAGCTATCATGACTCCATAAGGCCAATGAAGAATTGCTAATGTTATTTACAACCAGTTTACATCATTTATCTGTTTTTATCTCATATAGAGTTAGCCATCTACATATTTATCAAAAATCATAAACCCTTGAGAGAGCCCTCTCAGGTTGAGGAGGCTAAGCCTCAACCAAAAGATTGGTTTGAAATAGTTGCACAAGATCGGTTTGATGAGCAGTTTATCAGATCTAATTTTGTGATAACATGTTGCTTGAATCTTCCCCATAAAACTAACGTTCCCTTCGATTAAAATTTAAGTTGAAACAAGATACCCTTCATTCAAAATTTAAGTTGCAACTAGATACAAGTATAGTTTTCATTGCAATAAAAAAGAACATAGATGATAATAAATACATTGGTATCATGTACTTAAATCTTAATCTCAATCCACAATACTTATGAAAATGTAACTCGGTGCTTCAATAATGTGGCTTAGGATTTAGGGTACAAAGTAAAGGTATTAACATAAATGATGAAATTACTTTATAATAAATATTAGAAAGCGAAGAAGGTTAGAGCAGTCAATGGCTTTTTAAATGAATGAGGCTTTGAGAATGAATATCCTCGAATATTCCTCACAAAGGGATATTTTTAAAATATTTATAATAATAAAAATTTATGTTCATGGTAATAACATTAATAGGGTTACTCCTCATTTAGTTTGGAAAGAATCATTACGACTTCCGATGTCGATGGAGCCATGTGTCAAATATGAGCTCTAGAGCCACGTATCAAATATGACGGACATTGATTAAATGATTTTAAGGTATACGATTTTTCCAGCTTTAAAGGTATACCAGGCATGTGAAACAACATTGACTCCTATATATATATATATATATATATATATATATATATTAAGGTATACGATTTTTCGACTCTTTGGGTATACCGAACGCATGTGAAACAACATTGACTCACATATATATATATATATATATATATATATATATATATATTATATATATATATATATATATATATATATATATATATATATATATATATATATAGATATAGATATACTAGAATTTGCACCAAAAGGGTGCAAAGACACGCCGATAGAAGTGAAGATGAATGTAAAGTAACACAGTGGAGCGCTGCAGGAAATTCACCGAGTCTTGATACTTGATGCCCAGGGATAACTAGAAAGTAATGATAGATCAGAAAAAAAGGATGGATATGTTCTAATTTAAAACTTGAATGTAACATAATTGCATGGAAAATTAAAGATCTTGAAACTCTTATAATGGAAAATTCAAGGTATAATTTTTTTTATTAATCAACCATCTCAAAAGGAGAGAAGTTCTAAAGCCTTGAGTGCAATAAGTACATTTATACATACATGATGAAAGAAAAACTTGGTCTGAATATGAACACAACATCTCCCTAGGATTTAACAACAATAACCACTTGGGAAGGTGGACCAAAAATATAAATTAGGTAGCTAGTATTAAGTCAAAATATCCCCAATACCAACCAACTCGTAAATAGTGTAAGACAATGATTTGAAAGTGTGTCATATAACAACAAACAATAGTTATATTCCAACAGAATAATGGCCATATGAACCTTATATTGCTCCTCTTTAGCAAGAGGAAGGTTTGGTGGGTGCATGGTTATTACAGGACTTCTTACTTTATCTTTTTCTTCAAGTTTGCTTTCTTTGTCTTTCTCACTATCATTCTTTTCGTTGTCCTCAGTCACCATCCTACAAGTTGTAACCTCTCTTCCTCGAGATCTAGGCTGGAAATTGCCAAATGAATGCAGAGTAGTTTTCACACCAACCACTCTCTGGTTTCAACCTTTTTCTAGAATTTTTTGTAGCAGTTTTTGCTACAACATAACCATCTACATCAACAACATGGTGTGCCTTCAATGCAAAAACATTTTACCAAAAATTCATAAGTCTACTACAATATGTAGCAATTTCATACTCTGCCTGATCCAATGCACACCAAGTAGAGAAATATTAAATATTATAATAAATGGAATATGTAAATGTATGATTTAAAACTATCATACCTTGAAGCGATGAAGCAGAAGATAGGGTAGTTTGAGGGATCGATTTTGGGAAAATCCAAGCTCTCTAACAGCTTGCTGAAAATTCTATTTCAAATGTGGAAAAGCACAGAAACCTAGAGCATGGTTAGATATGGTTGTTATTCCCATCCCATGCTTCAAACATGTAAGAAGAAAAACACCTTGTCTAGAAATCCAAGCTACTACTAATGTTGAGGCCCGCAACTCTTCTCAAGTCATCACATGTAACCCCACTCCATGAGCAAGGGTAGTTGTTCCCATCTTTTAAAACATAACCTGGAATAGAAATCTATTTCTCATAGTGTATCGAAGATTGGCTATGCCCTTAGTTTTCCCTCAATGTCTATATTCATCATTTATGCACCCTCCTATAGTTGACATTCAAATAATATAACTTGTCTTATGATAACCGACTCTAAAATATATCAACCTTGAAATTCATGAGGTTCATTCACCTATACTACTAGTCAAGTGTGTGGTTAAACTCGCAACATGGATCATCAATTAATATAACTCAGAATTATATCAACATTTAAATTCATTAGGTTCACTTACAGATATTGCTAGTCAATTTCATTTTTAAACTCGTAACATAAATCATCAATTAACAGAAATAAAAAGAGAAAACTCCAGTTTTGTGAAAAAAATTACGAAACTTGTATGATAAGTGTAATATTGAATCAAAGGTAGTTAAAATAACATGTGAAATGCAAATAGAAAAATATAATGTGCCAAGTTTCAACAAAAAAAATTAACTTTGTAAGATTAAGCTCTTCAAAGATTCATCTTTTTAGACTTTGTAGCAGAAGAAAACTTGTAATCCATATCATGAAAATTCTTCTCTCTCAAACCCTGGAAAGAGAATATTGATGCATTAAAAGGAAATTTGAAAAAATAATAAATAGATGATCTCATATCAGCCTCATCAAGTATAAATAAACAAAACCTACAGAAACAAAATAATTAAAAATCCAAAAGAACAATGTAATTATAACTTACTTACATTTAGAATATTTGACCTTGGAGGAAATAGAGGAACAATCATACCAGAATCCTCCACAAACAGAATTGAATTCTTGAAATCTATGTGCCTAGACATTTGACCATTACAACTTCCACAGAAGCATATATTTGCGAAGAAATATTTTGGAGGGTGCAGAGAACTTCTAGTGTTCTTTGTAGATCCTTCAACTTTGCTCTTGAAATCTATGTGCCTAGACATTTGACCATTACAACTTCCACAGAAGCATATATTTGCGAAGAAATATTCTGGAGGGTGTGGAGAACTTCTAGTGTTCTTTGTAGATCCTTCAACTTTGCTCTTGAAATCACCTTAAAGTTGTAAAAAAGAAAGCCATGAGTCTTGCTGAAACCTTGAGAGGATGAAATTTGAACACTAACTAATGGAACTAGCACTTGCACATCAACAAGCTTCACGATCATACGAACATACAAGAAAATTTGTTTTTTAATGGATTCAACACTGGAATCATAATCTTGTTGAAGCCATTGACAACTTCCCACAAAGAACCCCCAAATGAAAACAAGTTTTAACCAAAGAAATTATCCATGCCCAAAATATCCAACGAGACATTTGGCCACAAAGGAAATACCATTCCACATTGTTTTGGATTTAAATTATTATTAGAACAAACCTGTTTCAGCCCATATTGAGGATACCATAGAGGGAAAAAGTTCCATACAGATAAAATTAGGTTTTTCCTATGAAGTTGAGTGGGCAATTTAGTGATTGGTTATTGGCACCAACTAACATGTAATATACCCATGTTTGAAACACAATTAAAATTAATGATTTTGAAGGATCCAATAAACTTTCGATTGCTATTTGAAAAAGCGAAGGATTCAAACGAACTATTATGTTGTTCCATGGCATATTAGATAGCCAAGCCACATTTTTTACAAACTATTTAATAGATGCACGAAGACATGCATATAAATTTAACTTTCATGAATGAATGAAGAGAAGAAATAGGACTAATCAATTACTCATTGGGCTTGGTTGTGATTAGATGCTTAGCGTAGAAGAAATATTTAATTCTGATTACAGGCTTGTTGTAGATCCCATGTTGTATTCAGACTACCCGCTACGCTGAGAAATGAGAAAAATCACTGGAGATGGAAGAATCTCGTGCGATTTAGTTTTCAAATGAGAAAACTCACTAGATATGGAAGAGTCTCGTGCGATTTAGTTTTCGTCTTTGTGCTATTGAGGTTCATAACTGAAGAATCACTGGCATTCTGTGACAATAAGGTGCTTCCTAGGAGGAGGACATATTTTCGAATTGAAATTGAAAACTTGTTGCAAGGAGATGGGGATCAGAAGGTGATCAAAGTTGAGTAATCATCGTGTTTCCCAACACGTTTCCTTTTTCATTAAGTTTCTCAGCCAAACTTAGCAAAATGGGTGGGTTAATGTGTCGGTCGTTGGACCATTGATAGAGAAATAGGATCAATCTATTACTCATTGGAACACTAAATACTCATTTCAACCTATGGATTTAATGAAATTAGAAGTGTATTCCATTACTTTTAATGAGTTATGTTCCTCAAGAACGAAACTATTATACTCCTCATTGCATTCATGACACTCTTCGTGTAAGAACACCAGCCCATGGGTATTGTCTACGGCGATGCTCGATCGGGTACCCCAACTCAGATGCCTTGGTGCATTTGCGGAGAAGAGCCAACCATCCAAAGAGTGGTTCGGCATGTATTCATAGAGGAGCAGGTGTTGGGATTCTTCTGTGCAGAATCCCTGAAGTCGGACAAGGTTGACGAGGTTGAGATTTATATGCTTGTAGATAGAGACTTATTAGGATTTCCTTGTGAAGAGGATATGGTATTCTAAGGGTTGGTAGAGAGGACTACTCAGAGGGGAAGAAAAACTTATAAGAGTTTCCACCTTATTGTTTTCAGCCTTTTTCTAATATTCTTCCCAATTAAGAAGTGGGTTAGCATTAAGAAGTGGGTTAGCCTTAGCTAAAAAAGGCCAACCACTATACTATTGAATCTAAGCCTTTTTCCCATTCACACTTATGATACACTTAATTAGCTATTCGACAAGCTTGTAGATATGTTTTTTTAATTAGAACTCATAGATGTTGAAACTAGGGAAGAATATCAATTACAACTTCCTTAGTAATGCTAGAAACTAATATTTATTTTTCTTGAGACTAAATTAGACCTAATGATTCTTCATTTACAAGTGATTCTCATAGATACAGAACCTAAGACTTTTGAGTACAAATAGATGATTCAAACCCACATTCAAGTTCTTTTTGAGTAATCTCACAAGCTCGAGACTAACTCTAAAGTCTATGTTGAGGTGGATCAATATCTAGATGAATCTGACCTAGATAAGTGTAATGGATTATGCACCATTTATTATGTGGGCACCCTCCTCTAGCCCCCAATAGTTGATATGCTAAAAAAATTCATATAAGAACTAAGGAAATAACTTAATGGTAAATCTCAATTGGAATTTCTCTCATTTGCAATAATAAATTTTCATAAATATGTGAACTTAGTTAACCATAAAAAAAAATTCAAATCAATTCCTAATTCTTAAAAGAAGAAAAAATTATATCTAATTTCTTAACTAAATAAATCTTAAACTAACTAATTTTAATGTATATAAAGCATATATACTAAATATGTATTCAAAACAAAAGCATAAAATTAATACAAAAGTAGATATAAAAATAAATAAATAAATAAAATTACTAAAATTTGTTGAAAATTTTTATTAACTTCAACAACCATAAAACATACCATATATCAACTTATATCTTATTTATGCCCTTAATAATTAACAACAACAAATTTGTGAAAAAACATTCTCAACAAACTCCATAAATAAATAATTCGTAAAACTCACAAAAATAAATTGCAATTTATACAAGCTTTCATTCATGCCGACAGTAATTTATTCAAAGAGTTTATACAAAATTCATTTATGGAAGCACTAATTCATTAAAGGAGTTTGGTCCTCTATATAAATTGTATTGAATGACTAATATAAATCTCTAATCCTGAATACAAAATTTTCCAATATATCATTTGTACAAAAATTCTATATATAATAATTAAATATCATTTGGAGAAAAAATCAATATATAAAAGCAATTCCTAATTTCCTCTACCTTATATGAAATTAAATGCTAGTCTGGTTTCAGTGTAATTTAGAATTACACCACCAAGAAAAATCTAATATCTAACAATTAAATCCAATCACCAATAAAAATCCAATATCTAATAACTAAATCCCAAAATAAGAACTCCCCAATACTCTGTTTCCATGAAAGTAGAGGAAATTAATCCATTCTTAGATGAAGATTCATCTCTAGTATTCCGTCTAAACTCCTCCTGCACCAAATCCGACCACGGTCATCCCCAATCTGGAAACTTTTCCCTTCCATTGACAGAGTCTTGATAAATATGCCAACTCTTGGGAAGTCCTAGGAGAGATAAACTCACCAAATCATCATCAACGACAATTATGCCAACGATCCCCAGCTCATCCCGACATTGGACAAAATTTGTTAAATATTTTGGCATGGAGTCGCCTTTCTCCATATTTATCTTCCTGAGTTTATCTTTTAGTGCCAATTTCCTATGGTCACTGCTACTCTGAAATAGATTCATCAAAGCTTTCGACATAGCATATGGTGTCACTTTGCCATGGAGACTTGAGACAATGTGGTCTCGTACTCCCTCCACTAGGATCCTCCTCTCCTTTGCCACTTTCTTTTGCCACATCTGTCACAACGGGTTTAGGAACATCATTGTCAATGAATTCCTTCAAGCCATTGTCTTCGAGTACTACCTCCATCCAGTCCTTCCAAGAAATACAGTTAGAGTTTCCCTCGAGTGCATACTCCAATCTCAAGCCATTGAAAGCCATTTCGATCCTGAATCAGTGGTAGCACCAAGAAAGTCTTTCTGCAAATTCGAATTCTATTCAGTCACCAACTCAGATCCTCCTTCACTATTGTGATTTCCTATGCTCTAATACCATGTAGAAATTATACAACAAGCATGTATATCATGGATTCAATCCGAACTAAGAATGTGCTAAAGCTAGATACTGAATCACTTTTACAAATCAATTGCGGAATTAAAAACATAATCGCCAATCAAATGAAGCAAAGAAGAATCAATCAAACCACAACACAGATAATTTCCTAGGGAAAGCTTGCTACTCAAAACCCCACTATATTCTATTGTATATTCAGCATGGATACATGAAACAATTACATACAACTCTTCTCACAAGAGCCCTCATGTACTCAACTAACTGTCTCACACTATCCTGGATAAAACTGACCAATACTTAGCCAATTTTCTGCCTCCTCATAGCTTGCCTGCCTTGTGCAATTTGTGTGGAATGAAATCCTTATTCCATAGGAATTTTGGCCTTCCTAAAATGTGCAAGGATCATGGGAAATCCAATGGGTGTTTGGTTGCATGGGTGCAACCCAATAATCCTACAACTGATAGTCAACATCCCTTTCACCTAGATCTCAATTGGGTCTCCACTGGAACTGACATGCATGCAGCTAATAATAGTAAATCCTCAGTTGCATGTGAGATCACTGATTTTGAATTAATTAATATTTAATTCACTTGATCTCTCACTAGTGCATCTAATAGTTACAACTATCACAACTGAGTTTAACTCACTTAATTGATTTAAACTGATTACAACCTGCATTAACTAATGGAACACTGCACTTCGAACTCTGTTACAACTAGAATTACTCTGCATGCCTCACCAACTACCCTCAACTCAAAATTCATGAGCTAACTGAGTTTATCACACTCAATTAACTATTACAAGTTATTTTGAGATTAGATTACATTTTATTGTCCATCTTAATATGAATCAGTGTAATTTCCTCTACTTTAATGTAATTATATTAATGGATTGTGTTAGACAATGGATTTAATTAGATTACTCAGTTAATGGGTGCTCGACAATGAAAAAGCTGGCGGGTGGAATGGATTTAATTAGATTTCTGAGTTAATTGGTGCCCGACAACTCAAAAGTTGGCAAGTGGAATGGATTTAATTAGATTACTGGGGATGTATAGAAAAACATAAAGTTGAAGTACATGGAAAAATAAAATTTAAGATGTTTGTAGATGTGCCCTTGATTTATTATTATCTAGTTGAACGGATGAGATCTATTTATAAAGATATAAATTAGCGGATGTTGGTATATTTATCCTATGCTCAACACATTCTTCGTTGTTAAATCCTTTCATTACTCTCTGGTTTCCTTTAAGTGGTTTTTCCATCCTCAATGTTTTTTCAATTCATGGAGAACATTAATGTTGGTGTACATGCACCTAGATTAGCTTTAGTTCAACTCTAGAGATTGCATGCAATGTGCACTTGTCTTTAGCTAGTTAACTTGAGTACTTTACATGCACATAGTTAGACTTAATTAGCTTTAGTTCAACTCTAGATATTGCATGCAATGTGCACTTGTTTTTAGCTAGTTAACTCGAGTGCTTACATGTGATGTGCACTTAGCTTAGTTAGTTAAATATAGTGCTTGCATATGGTGCATGTGCACATTAGCAGAACATAAAGCACACTTAGCTTCAGTTAGCTTTAACTATCCATAGTTATTGCATGTACAACTAATCTTAACTTAGTTTCTTTATATATTGATTCTCAACCTAATATTCATGAATCAATTTCATTCTCAATTCTGATTGTTTTTATTTTTCAACTTGGAAAGTTTGTGAAAATTATTCTTCAACTAGATCCATATTTGTGCTCTAATAATTTTACAATTAATTTTTTCGAAGAAAAACCGAAGTCAGATAAATTGCTCAAGTATGTTTATGACCTGCTAAAGAATATTTCTAATGTGTTAAATACAAACTTTTCAACAGTGTTTCAGAAGATCACGGATAATCACAAGACCAACAAAGAAAGACAATTTGAGATGCTCAAAATAATTGACCAAAATGGGCATGATTTGGAAGGAATCAGTCGAAAGCTTGATACCTTGACGAGGGCCACGAATATTATGACGACCCCAGTGCCCGTCAAAGCGCTCCCTCCGGCCCGACCGGAAGTCAGAGCACTCCCTCCGACTGGACGAAGACGTTAATTGGTCACATATTCCCATAAATGATTTTCCAATTTCTTGCATCATGCTTAATATATTTCTATTGCATCTCTATGATTATTCATATATTCATGTATTTCATAGTACTAAATATGATTTCCATGGTACTTTTACCTATGCATTACCATGTATTTCACAGTACTAAATAGGATTTCCATGCTACTTTTACCTATGCATTACTATAAATTATAGTAAGATCTTCTTTCCAATCATGTTTGACTGCATTTCTACTCATGCATCTCTGAGGATTATTCTGTATTCCACATATATTTGTCCCCTAAGTATCAACATAAATCGGAGTAAGATTTGTTGTTTGCATTCATGTGTTTTTTTTCATAAAAATGATTTTGTTTTAGCATAGGAATGGTATAATCTTATGGCCTATTGCCTCTTAAGTCCATACCATGCCTAAATATAAAACCATAAATAACCAGATTGAGGCTTCAAAATGTTGATGCTTCTATTTGTTTTAACTAGGGATTCGTATCTTGCTATTAGTCACATGTGTGTTGTTTCTATCAATGCAACTCTAGTAAGTGGCTTTGTCAGTGATGTCTTCTTACTTCCAACTTACAAATCTCGATCCCCAACCATTGTTGGGATGACTTTCCCCTATTGATTCCACTATTGAACTAATTGAATGTGCAGGTTTCAAATTTAACAAGCACCCCTATAAGAAGTTATTCAATAAATACCTTATGGGTAGTCGTTCCAGCTCTAACCTATGGGGAGTCATTTTAGTACCAGTTTCCACCTCAATCGGAAAAGAGGCGTAATTGTATCCAACCAGTGTAACTGTTTGACACCTATTAAAAAGACTTTGATGTTGCTATCTTCTTTATAGCCACTGCTCCAAAGAGATCTAGTTGAAGATAAATATCCAGTGGTGGGAGATCCCTGCATCCGAGGTAGCAGCATCACCACCTTCTCTTAACTCTTTGGGTGGGGAAGGAAGGACAATTAGGTTGAAAGGTTAATAGTTGGGTTTAAATTTCTGATTTAAAGGAAGGACACTCATTCACAACACGTGTTTAGTCGCATAAAAATATTTATAATAAGAAGTAACAAATACCTTAAGAAATGGTATGGAAATGCACTTTCGCACTCTTTGAATCTCCAAGGAAATTTAAGAAAACAATATTTCAACCTATTCACCTTATAATAAGTACCTTTGACTCCTCCAAAACTAATTAAAAGTTATTCAACATAATGTGTTCCCTTATATTTTTTTTATATTTTTTATGTCACCCTTCGAGATTGATTCAATGGATGACCATTGGGTTAATTTGAACTACTCATTTGCAATCGAATTCCTATGAAGTTATGACATTTTCTTGGCAATGAATCATCAATGTTCATGGGATGAGCATGAGTTTGGTTGTGATGGTTCATTCTAACTTGATTTATTACACATTCTTTGTAACAAATGCTTCAATAATGAAGTTTTATGATATATTGTGATTAAACGTTCATGGAAGTGTTATTTCAACATACCTACGAACAATATTTGTACGATGAGGTAGCATAATCTAGTTCATACTCTGCTCATCTCAAAATGATTGTGTGTTGTGATTTTATAAGAACAACTTTGCATAATTGAAATGATTCTTCAACTTGAGTAAATAAAAGGCCACCCTTATGACTTGAGACAATATCATGGGTAGATGACACAACTCAATAAGAGACTAAAATCCATTGATTCAAATGAGAGCAATAATCCATCATGCGTGACAATATCATTACATTAGAAATTTCCCATCAATGATAGCATGTTGTGTAAAAATTTGAATAACTGATATTTATCCACCAAGATTCTCCTGATCACAAACTATTTTAACTTCATGCACAATACATAATCTCTTCTACCATTGATCATCACATGCAGAAATAAAATCAATTGCATGCACACATTAAAACCATAAAAATTCACACATATGAACACAGTATTTCATGGGAAAGCTTAAAGCTGAAAACCCCCAACTATATATATATATTATATATGTCATAGAGATCATGTAACAATCATAGTACAAAGCTCCTCTCAAGCTCTCAGTACAATCTCCAATTGCTACACACTAATAAAGCTAGATCTAGGAAAACACATGCTCCAATCTCTGCCACCTGATAGCCTGCCTCTACTGCGCAATCCCTGCTAAAGAATGCCTCTGGATGAGTTTGAATTGCCCCAGCCTTTCTCATGCAGTATTTAAAGGCATCTCCACTAAATTTGTGGTGCAAACAAAGCAACACTATAGTCACAACTGATAGTCACACTTGCTCTTTCACCTATCTCTTCACTGATCTCCACTGAAACTGTCCATGCACTGAAGTTAACTGATGTATTCTTTAGTTGATTAATGAGTTTATAATTAGTGAATTAATTAATAATTAATTCACACCACTCTCACTAGTGTATCAATCAGTTAGACTAGATACAAATAGCTCAACTATGTTTAGCTTAGTTAAACTGAACACAACTCCATTAACTTCCTCAATCAACTCCACCAAACTCTCTCACATGAGTTCTAATTAACTGAAGTCCTCCATGCAATAGCTCTAGTTAACCCTTAGGAATAGCGTAATTCCTTCTGTCAGCTCCTGTGCCACATCTGTGCACTTAACTGAAGTGCTCCAAGAGAATAAGATACTGTTTAGAGTCCAAATATTATTAAGAGCTAATAATATTCGACATATCTATTTTTAGACTGGCAATCTAAAAATAGATTCTGCCCAATATGTCTAAAAATAAAAATCCATCTATTTTTCCAACTTGACCAACCATCCACAAATAGCATCCTGCAACTCATAGAATATGCTCACCATGTCTAAAAATAGACATAGTCTAAAAATAGACTTTGCACCAAAAATCACCTGTGTGGGCCCCACCTAGTTTAGGTGATCATTTTCCAACTAGGATTAGGATTGATGTTTCAGGATGCCTCCTTCACTGTTTCTTGTTGCAATCTTCAACACTCCCTCTCAACAAGAAAGGACTGTCTTTGCATGCGACATGCAACTCCATGCATTCGCCCTGCAACCTTTGCAAGCGCCATGCAACTCCATGCATCTGCTCTACAACTCTTCCGAAACTGAATAGCCTCCAAACAACTCAATCAATCTGATGCATCTATCATCAAAGTCTTCGACTTCTTCTTAGCTACTGCACATGTCTTCAGGAACCACTGCGTTGTTGAACTCTGCACCCATGCACTCTGCACTTACTGTCAACTCCGAACTGCGCTCCAGTATCCGACACTGTCACTTTGATCTACCTGCATAAATCAAACTGATTATGCTACTTCTGCTCTATGGGCACCTCGTAGCTAGGTTCAATTCATGAGATCCACACCATCTCCATGAATCCTACCCATCAATATCCTCTTGGGATTACTCATGCATGTCGCCCCACCTCTCACCTGGTGGTATTGCTGCATGTACTCCCTCTGCCCATCTAGCACGAAATTTCTCTGCATGAGTGGTTGCTCCCACTCCATGATCCTAATCTTGTGGTTGCTCCACATCCCGAGGTTCACTCTTACCTACATGCAAAACTTTCTCCCTCTCAAGCATCAGTTGCATGTCTTTCTTACACTTCCCAACAGTAGGAAACTCCGTAGAAATCCCATCTACATCAAATCTATAAAGATTCTTCTGCATCTCTAGTTGTGGTTGCTCCACAACCTTCTGAGACTGCTTCTCACGCTGTAGGTTGAGAGGCTCCCTCTCAACCACTAATTCACTAACCTCTGCTTTGCTCCTCAAAGCTTTTGGCATGCATCTTGTACCTCAATGCATGCAGATTCTTGGCTCGTGCACATTGCAATTGTCTCGCCATCGCAAAATTTTCTAACAAAAGAGTTGATTTTAAATCGATGATATCTCCCTCATCCGAGCTCCAATTCGACTGATTGTTTTTTTCAATTTGGGTATTTTTTTGCAAGGAATCCAAATATGTTGTTTGTTTCTGAAAATATTTCACCAAAAATTTCAGATATTCTCTGCAAACTCGTGCACCCAAAAATTCTTGCTCTCATTCCATGTAGAAAATCTATAACACAGCTCCGATACCATGTAGAAATTATATACAATATGCATGTATATATCCGGACTCTCCTAATCTCACACTATTTAACTTCATGCAAAATACAGAATCCCTCCACTATAATTCTTGCGGAAATTTAATCAACAATTGCAAAACACATGAAGCAATAAAAACACACATAACACGGTTGTTTAACGGGAAAGCTTGAAGCTAAAAACCCCAACTATATATTATGTAACATGGAGATCATATGACAATCTCATACAAAGCATACAAATTTTATCATAAGCTCTCAGTACAGTACAATCGTCACACACTAACATAGAAGAAATCTTGCAAATCCATGCACCAATCTCTGCCTCCTGCTAGCCTGCCTCTACTGCGGAATCCCTGCAGAAGAATGCCTCTGGATGAGTTCGAATTTCCCCAGCCTTTCTCATGCAGTCTTTAAAGGCACCTCCACTAAATTTGTGGTGCAAACAATGCAACACTATAGTCACAACTGATAGTCACACTTGCCCTTTCACCTATCTCTTCACTGGTCTCCACTAAAACTGTCCATGCACTGAAGTTAACTGATGTATTCTTTAGTTGATTAATGAGTTTATAATTAGTGAATTAATTAAGAATTAATTCACACCAATTGTTAGGGTCCCATGATTTGGCCGATTGGTGAGCCAAATGACGATGTAACATCAAACCAAGCTTTGGAGCCCAAGGACCTAGCCTTCCTGGACTCGGAGAGGGCTCTCTCTATATGTGTAAAAGATATCGGTGTGTTTGCTTATGGTGTTTCTGATATTAGGCTAGTTATGAAGTGATTTTTTTTATTTTTGGTTTTTAAAGTTTGTGAGGGATGAAACTGATTGAAAATGTAAGATAGGTAAAAGATATCAGATCAACTGGGCTATGGGGTCAAAAAGGTCAAGGAAGCTATCAGATGATGATACAAGGCTGCTGTAGGGCCGATTTGATTCAAGGTAGAAAGGATCTTTGGGCAAAATGGAGTAAATGGACATCAAGTTTGTGAAAGATGAAGGATTTCAAGCATAACTAGTTTGATAGCAGACATAAACATGTTATGGCAAGCCATTAATCATGCAAAATGTAACTACAAGCTAAATAATACATAGAAATAAACAGTCAAGCCATGCATAGAAGTATAAGACCCTCTAACTTTGGGAAATGGCTATTAGACTTTGGGGAAAACACATAAGACGGACTAACAACTCAAAATACTATGTCGGAACGCCTAAACACAGTCTTTAAGTTATTGGGCACTTTGAAAACAAGCTTTCATAGTTTTAGGCAAAGGGCTAGATCAGGACTAGGCCTCCTTGGTTCAACAAGATGATAATCTAATCAGTCAAAGAGATAGTTTCATGGATAGAGCTATGGACAGCCATAGGTAAGCAGGGCACACCATACATCCTACTCAACATGCATAGAACTTATGAATGAAACTAGCAACAATATCCTTAAGTTACTAAAGAGCAGTTAAGAATTCTTTAGTACAACTAAGGAAGAAGAAAACATAAAAGCTATGAAGATTCAGGAATTTTGAGGTGCCTCCATGGGCATATCTCAAACTTGTTCTCTACTGATCTATAGCAAGCAAGAAACAAGTATTCATGAGTGAAAACTAGAAGACAATAACATAGAAAGAGACACTATACCATTCTACCAAGTCATGGAATCCATCAACAATCCTTCATCATTCATTCAAGAGCATCCAAGAGGCAGTCCAAAATCATAACACAAGTATGTTCTTCAAAGCTCATATGACCAATATATTGCTTCTTCTCTCAAGTTCAGCCTTGTTTTACAATGAAGCCCTTGGAATAAATAGGCTCAAGTGAGGAAAACCTCATGGTTCAACTAGCTATCCCAATTGGCCTAATCAAAATATCTAAACTTGTCCTTGAGGCTTTGCAAAGCCCAAGGCACAAAATATCCCATAAAATATCTAAAAAATGCTAAAAATGGGAATTATATTGACTTTACATCATTTTCCAAGTGCAAAAATAGCTAAACGCACATTTGGAAAAAGCAGATTTTTGAGGTTCAAAAATTACAAAAATACTTCAAATTTTCATCAGAAAACGGTCCCCTGACTTGCCGAAAACATTTGGCAGCCTTCCTGATGTCGAAACGAGGCTCATGATAGCTTGTTGGAAAGCTCTGAGTGTCTACTTTCTGGTGCAACTGAAATTTCTCCAATCTGATGCCCATAAGTCCTCCAAATCTGCACCTGTGTGTAAAAAGCCAGAAAATTACAGTCTGCTGATAGACTGGGCAGAGTGTGCAAAATGTGAGCCTTTTTCGCTGTTTTGAGGGGGCAGATGATCTCCAAATTCTTTGAAAATCGCTAAGGACCTGCTCATGAAATTATGGCATCTGATGGTACCATTCTCCTCCCTTGACGAATCCTCAAAATGAAATGGCGAATTTATGAGTTTTTGACCAAAAACCCAAAAATGCCAAAAAAACCAAAAATTGTCAAAATGGGCCCAAAATTGGTGTGCATGACCCTCAAGGGTCCCTAGCAACATGCTCCGAAGCTAAGGCCAAAATTTCAAGTGCTGATATGCCTTTCTTCTCTTTCCGTGCCGGGCGCTTCCCCTTAGCCTCCTTTTTCATCACTGTTTTGAGTTTCTTCATGGCGCTGCTCTTTATCCTTGTGCTGTATATCATCAATGTGTTTTCCTTTGCCTCACTGTGCTGCCTCACTGTGCTATTTTTTCAAAATACTGCCCTTTCTCATCACTTTCATGGCTTTGTTAATCATTTTTATGCTGCTCTTCTGTTTTGGCAGCCATACTGTTCCTTTTAAAACATTGTTTGATCAATGTAAATTTGTCCCAAACTGTGCAACATGTTTGCTTTGGTATTAGGCCTCTGCTCCTTTGTAAATACTACTCTTTCCCCTTTTATGTCCCTCAACAATAAAAATTATTCAAAAACACAGTCAATGAGGAAACACATTCCAAGTGACCTTTTCTGTGTTTTGTGAAAGGGGTACCCTGCTTTTGATGTTTTGAGGACACAGCATCACCTTGTACTTTAGTTAAAAGCAAAACCATAACCTTATTATTTCAAACACAGCTCCCTTCTGGTGCAAGCCACTCCACTGGTGGATTCAACAATATGAACACAGTAAATGACAAAGTGTACCTACACAGTCAAAGGTCACTCTGTGTGCAAGATAAGTGGCAGAGCTTGCAAAGTTTGGTGTAAGCTCAAAAAATTTGTAGGAATTTAAAAAGTCAAGACTTTTTAAATCAAAGCACTGCTCCCCTTTGGTGTGATTTTCAACAAGTATATTCAACAACATTGCTCAATCCAACAAAATGCATCTACTCAGTCAGAAACGACTGTGTTAGTGCGGGGTGTCATGGCTCTAGGTGTTTTTGAAGTCAGCACAATAACCTTGTAGCAAGCTGACATTTCTTCTAATAGAGATGTTGCCCTTGTAATCACCAATCCTGACCTATACTTTGACAATTCCTCCAAATGGTGATTTGCAGATTCACACTATATTTGGTTTATGGGGTAAAAGGGAAAACACTGGTGTTTTGTCTCTTTTCATCAAACAGAGAAATCCTTTGGTTTGACAAAAACATTTGTATCATGATAACTGCTACTTTGAAAATAAACCCACAGTCTCTCCTTTTGAAACCTTGTCTCTCCTTTTTGGAAGCTGTTTGCACTATATTATCAACCATTTGGAGAGCTATCTATAAAGTCTTTGGACATCAATAGAAGTTAGCCACCATTTGGTCATGCTCACTGCTGGGCAAATGAAGTTATTGCAAACCCAAAAATTTTAAACAAACACAACAACCCTCCTCCTTTCACTGTATTCTCGCACAGACTTGGAGAAACCACTTTTTAATAGTTATGACAGTCTTTGAATAGAGCATGAAGATGCATGAATGTCTTGAAAATTGATGATGATGCCTCTTGAGGAATTTGGACCAGCTTGCAGATGGGTTAGGAGGCGTTTTTATGACTTGACATGAGCGCGACGTGCTTGAAAGAGAAAGTGCCGCGCAGAATTGGTCACCAAGTCATTGTCGGGCCGACAAGACCAACGCGCACAGGCGCGCCGCGCACCCCTACAGGCGCGTCGCGCACACGTTAGAGCCCTTTGAAAATTCTTCTACAGGCGCGCCGCGCGCACGTTAGAGCTCCCGTCAGCCGCCTGCTTCACCTTGTAGATCCATCGCGAACCCACCACTGATTTCCCAACCGGTCTTGGGACAATGTCCCATGCACTATTCCTGATGATTGAATCATATTCTTCGATCATGGCATCAACCCATGCGGGTTCCTCCACAGCTTCCTCAAAAGAGGATGGCTCTGTCACAACACATTGACTCATAAGAGCCATGTATCCAGTGTACCGATCCGGTGACTGTCTCTGTCTGCGCTGTGCTGTAGGTGGTCCTACAACCTTCTCTGCATCCCGAGCCAGTCGCTCAGCTTCTATAGTGCGCATGCGCCCTCTGATGGTTGGCGCTGCCTGGGTGGTTTCTTCCACCTCCTGAACCTCCTCTTGTGGCTGATCCACATCTGGAAGCTCCTCCTTAAGAACTAATAGCTCCTCATCTGCATGCAAGTGTAGCTCCCTCTCAAGCGAACACTGCATGGCTTTCTCCTCCTGAAATTTTATATCCCGTCGCACAACAGTCTTGCGACTGTCTGGCACATACACCCGATAGTTGTGAGGTGTTTCAGTGTACCCCACAAATATTCCAACCTCAGTAGTTGGATCCAGCTTCCTTCTCACATCCTTCGTCACATGCATGTAGACAGGAGAACCAAAAATCCGCAAATGGGAAATATCAGGCCTCTTGCCAGAATAAGCCTCCTCTGGTGTACTCATGCCAAGAACCTTGTGAGGACAACGGTTCTGCACATACACTGCTGTATTGCATGCCTCAGCCCACAAGTGAAGGGGTAGGCCCTGATCATGCAACATCGCCCGTGCGGCACCCACGATCGTTCTGTTCTTCCGCTCAGCCACCCCGTTCTGCTGTGGGTTATGGGGTGCGATGAGCTCTCTCCGAATCCCTTCTGCGCTGCAGAACTCCTTGAATTCAGCCGAGATGAATTCACCACCGTTATCACTCCTTAGAGCAATCACCTTCTTCCCCGACTCCTTCTCGACCGGTGCTTTAAACTCACAGAACTTCGCGAATGTATCGCTCTTCTTCTGCATGAAGAAGATCCAGCACTTTCGAGAGAAATCATCAACAAAGATCACATAATACCTGTGCTTTGCTGTCGAAGCAACTGAGAAAGGACCACACACGTCTGTGTGAACTCTCTCGAGGATCGTCGTGGCGCGACTATCCTTCTCGTGAAAGGTGGCTTTCACATACTTCCCTAAAGTACACCCCTTGCACTGATCTGACTACGCAAGAGTGCCCTTAGGAAGCCCAGTAGAAATCTGCTGCAGAATCTTCAAAGCTCCATGGTGAAGGTGGCCCAATCTCCTGTGCCACAGTTCGCCCTCATCATCCCAGCTCACCACTTCTCCCACCTTGCATGCCATAGCTGCGCAGCCATCTACCTGCAACTGATAAAGGTTCTTGGTTCGAACCCCTATCTTCCGGGTCTCTCCAGTAGTCTTACTGCGCAGGAAGGCTTTTCCTTCGCTGAAGACCACATCATACCCCTTATCCTCCAACATCGCCACAGAGATCAAGTTCTTCTTCAATCGAGGTACATGCATGACATCCCTCAATACAAAGGGTTTACCAGACTCCCTCTGAAAGGATATGGTACCGATACCAGTCGCACTGTATCTACCATCATCGCCCATCTCGATGTGCACACCCAAATCTTTGTCCTCCAGATCTGAGAACAACTCCCGATCTCTCGTCATATGAAATGACGCACCGCTGTCCAAGAACCATACCGATCCCATCACACTTGAAACCAAGCATGCGATCAGTGAAAAGTCAAGCTCGAATTGTGAAGCCAAAGCTTCTCCATCTGCAGATCTTCCCGCTTGCTTGTTCTTCTTCTTCTTTGGACAATTGGTAGCATAATGTCCGTGATCATGGCAGTGAAAACACTACACTTTCGCCATATCCTGCTTCTTGCCCTTAGCACCAGAATGAGAGGTTTTCTTACCCTTCCCCTTCTTTGCTTTGGACACCAAAGCGCAGTTTTCTTCATCGGCTCCCTTTGATGAAGATCCATCTCGAGTAGTCCTCCTTATCTCCTCCTGCATGAGATCCGCCCAAAGGCGCTCCCATCCCGGCAGCTTCTCCCGACCATTGACACTATCTTGATATGAGTGCCATGCCTTCGGAAGACCAAGGAGAGCCAGGTCGACCATTTCCTCGTCTTCGACAGTCACCCCCACACTTCCCAGCTCATCTCTGCACTGAGTGAACTTCGTGAGGTATTTGGCGATACTGTCGCCCTTCTCCATCTTGATGTTCCTGAGCTTATCTTTGAGCGCCAGCTTCCTTTGGTCGCTCTTACTATGGAATAGATCCGTCAAAGCTTTCCACATTAAATATGGAGTAGCCTTTCCATGCAGGCTGGATACAATATGATCCTTGATGCCCTCCAACAGGATCCTTCGACACTTCGTGTTGTGTAACCAGCTCCAAAAAGAGAAGAAAAGAGATATCAACGCCTTAGAAATGAGCCTCTTCGAGGGGGCAACCTCCAATACATTACATAAATGAACAATTCTTGGATGATACAAATGAACAAACCCTCCTTCTATATATAGGAGTCCATGGGGCCACAATATAATCCTAGTGGGGCCACAATGTAATCCTAGCCGACCTAACAATAATAATGTAAGGGCACAGTAATAACAATATGGGGGTTACAGGGGTACAATAATAACAATAAGGGGGGCTACACTAACATAATAAGGGGCTACACTATTAATATAGGGACTTAACATGCCCCTCTCCTTCAAAAAAGTGTTGTCCTCAACGCTTGAGTAGCTCTGGGTGCTTCTGTATAAAATTCTCATCCTCCCATGTAGAATCTTCAGTGGGTAAGTTCTTCCACCTGATGAGATACTCTGAAATTGATCGATTCTGTAGTTGTTGAGTTCTTGTTTCGATGACCGCTTCTGGTTCCAATATGATTTTTCCTTCCTCATCAAGTTCTGGCAATATTGTTTGAACTGGAAGATTTTCTCCTATAACCTTCTTTAAGCATGAAACATGGAAAACTGGATGTACTCGCGAAGAAGCAGGAAGCTCCAATTTGTATGCCATAGTACCGATCTTTTGCAACACCTTGTAAGGACCATAGTACTTTGGCGATAATTTATTATCCTTCTTAGCTTGTTTGAGGGACATTTGTTTATATGGTTGTAGCCGTAAAAATACCCAATCTCCTACATCAAAACTTCTCTCGCTGCGATGTTGATCTGCCTGTTGTTTCATTCGATTTTGTGCCAAATTCGGGTTATCCTTTAAGAGTTGGAGAACTTCTTGCTGATGCTCGATGTGATCTTCCACTGCTTGAACCTTCTAATTTTCCCTTAAAGATGATGTAATGGATGGTGGATGATATCCATAAAGTGCCATAAATGGGGTCATTTTTGCTGCAGTATGGAAGGAAGTGTTATACCACCATTCAGCGAGAGGTAACCACTTGACCCATTGTGTTTGTTTATCGGATACAAAACAACGAAGATATCCTTCCAAACATTTATTTACTATCTCTGTTTGACCATCAGATTGAGGATGATAAGATGAGCTATGAGCTAATTGAGTACCCGAACAAGAAAATAACTCCGTCCAAAAATTTCCCGTAAAAATGGGATCTCTGTCGCTCACAATAACCCTTGGGCTTCCATGTAGCTTTTGAATTCTGTCCACAAATGTAGTAGCAAGTGTACTTGCTTTAAATGGATGAGATAATGCACAAAAGTGTGCATACTTGGTAAGTCTATCAACTACCACCATGATGACATTCTTTCCTTCAGACTTAGGTAAACCTGTGATAAAATCCATTGAAATCTCCTCCCAACGGTGACTTGGAATGGATAAAGGTTGTAGAAGTCCCGGGGTCTTAATTGTCTCCACTTTATTCTGCTGGCAAACCAAACATTCCGCCACAAACTTTTGAATATCGGATTTAAGGCCATCCCAAAAAAATTCTTTCTTCACCCTGTGGTAAGTTTTTAAAAATCCTGAGTGTCCTCCTAAAGGAGAAGTGTGCAATTCCGGAAGAATCTTTTGTTTTAGTTGGGAATTCTTACAAAGATATAAGCGATCTTTGTACCATAAGGAATCATTTTTCCAACTAAATGTATCGGATGTACTAGGATCTTGCTGCAACTTTTGAATGAGTGTCCATACATCTTTGTCCTTCTTCCATTCATCTCTTGCTTCAGTTATCCAATCTGGTTGGATAATAGAAATGGCACAAAGAAATGCTTCCACCTCTTCATTATTTCTTGAGAGTGCATCTGCAACAACATTAAACTTTCCTTTTTTGTAGATTATTTCAAAGTCATAACCCAACATCTTTGTGACCCATTTTTGCTGCTCTTCTGAAGATAGTCTTTGTTCCAAAAAGTGTTTAGGACTATCATGATCAGTTTTTACCTTGAAGTGTCTTCCCATTAGGTAAGTTCTCCATTTCTTTAGTGCATGCAGTATTGCTAACATTTCCTTCTCATAAATAGGTTTTTGTAAATACTTTCCTTTGATTGGACGACTTTCAAAAGCAATGGGTCTTCCTTCCTGCATTAAAACAACACCAATTCCATTTCCTGAGGCATCACATTCCATGATAAAGGTTTTTGTGAAGTCTGGCGTAGCTAAGACCGGTGCTAGACACATTGCCTCTTTAAGATGTTCAAAGGCCTTAGTTGCTTCAGGAGTCCATGAAAATGCATCTTTCTTCAATAATGTTGTTAGAGGTGCTGCTATTCTCCCATAATTCTTAACAAACTTGCGATAATACCCTGTTAACCCGAGAAATCCTCGCAGCTGCTTTATGGTTGTGGGGACTTTCCATTCCTTAATGGCTTTAATTTTGTTAGGGTCTACTTTAACACCCTCGTGAGATACAATATGACCGAGATATTCCACCTCTTGTACTCCAAAGAAACATTTGGATTTTTTGCATATAATTGTTTCTCCTGCAATAGTTTGAGCACCCTGTCAACATGTTCAACATGATCCTTCCAAGACCTACTGTAGATTAGTATATCATCGAAAAATACTAGCACAAATTTTCTAAGGAAGGGTTTGAAAATGGAATTCATCAACCCTTGAAATGTAGAAGGTGCATTGGTAAGGCCAAAAGGCATGACCAAAAATTCATAATGACCCTCATGGGTTCGAAATGCTGTTTTTGGAATATCTTCAGTCTTCATTCTAATTTGATGATATCCTGAACGAAGATCCAACTTGGTAAAATAAATTTCTCCATGTAATTCATCCGATAATTCATCAATCACAGGAATGGGAAATTTGTCTTTAATGGTGAGCTTATTGAGCTCCCTATAATCCGGACACATTCGCCATGATCCATCCTTCTTGTGTACCAACACTACAGGAGCAGAGAAAGAACTTTGACTGGGTTGAATTATACCCGCCTCTAACATTTCTGCAATCATACGTTCAATTTCGCTCTTTTTGGAAGTAAGGATATCTATAAGGCCTGATGTTTGGAGGAACACTTCCTGGAATCAAATGAATAGCATGATCATGATCACGAATAGGTGGGAGTCCTTTGGGAGTTTCAAACACCTTGGAATGATTGTCCAAGACTTGTTGGAGATCTGCAGAAATAGATGATTTTGATGTCGGAACTTCTAGTGAGCATAATTGTGCGATTACGCCTCGTTGTTCTTTATTTAGAAGCTTTGTCATGACATTAGAGCTTATTATCCTTCCTGGCTTCCCTTCAATACCCCGTAATTCGACTTCCTTTCCTTCTGAAAAAAATTTCAAGAAAAGTTCTTGAAAATTAAAAGCTACCGTCCCCAAAGATTGTAACCATTGTACTCCTAGTACAACATCAGCACCTCCCATAGGAATGGAAAGCATTGGACTAGTCAACACATATTCCCCCATGGTTAGCTTGATATTATGGCATTTTCCAGAGCAATTTATAGTTCCTCCATTTGCAACCATCACTTGACATTTTGGTGTTGGGTATAGGAAACAATTTAATTCCTTGGCTACCTTACAATGAATAAATTATGGGTGCTACTTGAATCAATCAACACTATTACCTTTTTCTTCTTGATTTGTCCTTCTATCTTGAGAGTTTGAGGAGTGGTAATTCCTACCAGTACATTACACGATATGGTCGGATTCATTTCTTCCTCTTCTAGGGTTGGTTCCTGGTGTATATCCTCTTCTTGTTCATTTTCTTCTTCCTCTTCACAATCTATGTAAAATAATTTCTTCTCGACACACTTATGACCTTTAGTGTATTTGCTATCACAACTGTAGCAAAGCCCTTTTGCTCTTTTTTCTTCCAATTGTTGTGGTGTCAACCTTGTAGGTTGTGGAAATCTAGGCGTAGCAACACTTCCTTCTTTATAGAATTGAGTGGTAGGCTTCCTTGTCGCCATAATTTTACATTCAACTTTTCTTGCCAACTTGAATGCCTTCTCTAATGAATCAGGTTCCAACACACGAACTTCATGTTGGATGTTATCCTTTAGAGTACCTATGAAGAGATCAATCCTGTGTTCCTCTGGAATATCAGTTACCCTTATATTCAATTTTTGGAAGTCCTCAATGTCCTGCCCCACTAAACCCTTTTGTTTGAGATTTATCAATTGGCTAAAGAAGGTGTTGCTCTTTGTATCCTCATAATGTGCTATCATTTCCTCCGTAAAAATTGACGAAGTGACAATTTTTTTACGGGAGCAAAGCCATCGATACCATACAAATGTATTTTGTTCTAAATGTAAAGTTGCAATGCGTACCTTTTGTGTGTTTTGCACGTTATGGAGATCAAAATATTGCTCCATCTGTAGTATCCATGTTACAGGGTCCTTTCCATCAAACTTCCTCATATCCATTTTTGGAATATGGTGGTTCTTCCCACCAAAATTCGAGTTTATGAAATCATGATTAACATTTATTTTGTTCTCATCATGAGGTTATTCTCCTATATTTCCGCCATTAGGAATCATTTCTAGTTTTAAGCTTGTCATCAAGCCTTCCATGCATGCTTTTAGATCATTCTTCATGTTTTCTATGTTGTCTTTTATGTCATCCATCTTAGCTTCCATGCCCACTTCCATGCCGTCCATCTTAGCTTGCACACCATCCATTTTAGCTTCCACGCCTTTCTTCAAACCTTCCATATTTACTTCCATGCCATCCATCTTAGCTTCCATGCCTTTCTTCAAACCATCCATCTTCACTTTCACACCTTTCTTCAAAACTTCCATTTCATTTTTTGCTGCTCTTTGCGAGAGTGAAATTTGTTGCACTTGTTCTTGTAATTTTGATAGATCATGTTGCAATTCTTCATCTTCATGAGTCATGGTAGAGCCTTCTGAAGGCTTGATGGGTGTTGAATTCTTTTGAGGGGCCATTTTAGAATTCAATATTGATATCTATTCTACAATATGCCCTTGGAATCAATTCAACTTGATTCTTCAAACAAGACTTATGCAATTTGGGAAAAAAAATACACACCTTTTACTAGCTTTTAGGAGCTCGATATTGAAATTGAATTATCTCTGTATTTAAAAATCTTCGATATCTGAAATTCAGCCCTGTAGTATATCTCTGAAGCTTCTTTCAAATGCCACAGGTCTGACCTGATTTGGATTCTCCAAGACAAAGTTGTGTCCAATCTCCCACAATGACCTAATTCTGGACTGGTTTAGTAGAGCTAACTTGTACGACTTGCCACGTGTCACTGTTTTGTCCTTTGTCTCTGAAATTGATAGCCCAGAAACTTCAGTCTGTGTACTTGCGACCAATTTTTACGGCACTTCAATCCAATGCCCAGAGAGAGAGTTATTGAAGTTTTCCCACGATCACCTCTTGGAGATGCAATTCAGGAGCCTGAAAAAGCACTACCTTCCACAGATCATATCTCCAAAAATATTGCGAACCAAGCTCTGAAATTTTTAGACAACCTTCCTCAAGATTTCAGCTTCGCACCCTAGAAATTTCAGCTTCTGAAGCTTCGTAGAAAAAAAGTTATAGCGAAAATTCCACGATGACTCCGTTTGAGCAAAATAAACCCTAGAATCCCAAAGCTCTGATACCAAATGTTGTGTAACCAGCTCTAAAGAGAGAAGAAAAGAGATATTCACGCCTTAGAAATGAGCCACTTCGAGGAGGCAACCTCCAATACATTACATGAATGAACAATTCTTGGATGATACAAATGAACAAAACCTCCTTCTATATATAGGAGTCCATGGGGCCATAATATAATCCTACTGGGGCCACAATGTAATCCTAGCCGACCTAACAATAATAATGTAAGGGCACAATAATAACAATATGGGGGTTACAGGGGTACAATAATAACAATAAGGGGGGCTACACTAACATAATAAGGGGCTACACTATTAATATAGGGGCTTAACACTTCGCCATCTTCTTTTGCCATGCTTCGACTTCAGCTGCATCAATGGGCTTTTGGACATCCGTATCTACGAACTCCTTCAGACCATTATCTTCTAATACTTCTTCCATGCGATCCTTCCATGCAACATAATTCGAACTGCCTTCAAGAGCATATTCGAGTTGCAAACCGTTGAAAGACATTTTCAACACTGGCACCAAGAAAACAAAGCTGCTGCAAAATTCGAATTCCAAACTCCAAGCTCTATCGCTTCCGATCTACACTTGAAAAAAAATTATTTCCAAATCAGAGATTGACTGCAAGGGGCTTTTACCAGACCTTTCACTTTCCGAAGAAAGATGAATCCGGAGGCTTCCTGGCCCGTATGCAGACTCTGTCCGAGGAAATAAGTTTGCAATCACCGTAATAGATCTCGACAATTAATCTCGCTCCGATACCATGTAGAAATTTGCTGAATAAATCACTTATTCAATGAAGATTAACCCGATCATACATCAATTTCAAATTGCATGCATAACACATAACCTTCTTCTACAATTAATTGTCACATGCAGAAATAATAGAAACGATCGCACATCAAATCATTCACACATTAACTCAGTATGTATGGGGAAAGCCTATAGCTGAAAACCCCGCAGCTATTGTGTATATTATAATGGAGAAATCAAGTAACCAACTCAGTACAATACTCCTCACAAGTACTCAGTACTTTCTCATACAGTTACTCACAATCTAGCTTGGTTTTGAACAAGTCACAGGTTCAAAACACACCACTAACTGCCTTGTCTCTATTGCGCAATCATGGCCTGGTTATGTAGAGATCCAAGGTTCGAATCTCCTTGGCTTCACTGCGCAATTGTCATGGACAATTCCTCCAAGTGTGGTGCAAATCTCATGCACAACTGATGTCGCCACTGATAGCTAACTCCACCCTTTCATCTACCTCTTTCACTGGTCTCCACTGAACTGATCATGCATTGTAGTGAACTAATGTGTTCTTGAGTTGAATAATGAGTTACTAATTAATGAATTAAATAATATTTAATTCACTCCACTCATAACTAATTGATTATCTAGTTAAACTAATCTCAACTAGTTCAACTAAAATAAACAGAACACAACTCCACTATCTGTCTCATTAACTCCTCCAAACTTTTGCCACTGAAGTCCAACTGAAGTCAACCATGCATGATGCCATCAAACCCTTGGAAATCACATGATTCCTCTGTCATATGCATGAGCCACTTCCAAGGCTCGAATTGAAGTGCTCCAAGAGAGTAAACTGAAGTTTAGAGTCCAAATATTATTAAGGGTAAATAATATTTGACTTCCCTATTTTTAGGAGAGGCAGTCTAAAAATAGCCTTCGACCTAAAAATATGAGTCTCATCTATTTTTACCAACATGTCGCATACTCCAAGAATCTCCAACTGGAATCCCCGAATCATGCTCCGTATGTCTAAAAATAGACATAGTCTAAAAATAGACTTTGCGCCAGAATTTGCCTGCGGGCCCACTTAGTGAAGGCGACTTCATTTCACTAAGCTCCATCATCTTGCTGCATTCTCAACATTTAACTTGGTTTGACAGTTTCTGTCTTCAATTGCCTTGTCAACTCCTTTCCCTAACTGTAGTTGTCCAAAATTTCTGCATTCTTTTAGAATTTTCCATGGTTTTTTAATTAAGGAAAGGCACTGCTTCCCAATACACTTCTCTGCTTGGAACATATTACTTATGATATTCCTGTCCCTTGAATAATGAAGACCTGCTTTTGTTTCAAACTTTCCAACATACTGACAGTAGGTCAAAACATCCTTTTTGCCTATTATGAACAATTACTTCAGTGGTGATGTCTCTTGGTAATATAAACCTAGATTGTCTATGTCAGCTTTTATAGCATGTTTGAAAGAGCAGTTGTCTATAAATGGAGCTGCTTTCATGTGGAAATAATGACAAGGCCTGAATAACCTTGCAAGTTGTTCCAGAGTTTTAAAACTCAGACCATAACCTGTTTTAATATCCTTGTGTTGAGGAGACAAACATATGAAGTGTAAAAAGCAGCTAGGGTTACTCATAAACACCAAGGCTCTTATTAGCCATTTTCTTCTAATGAAACTCTGAAATCACTAACCCTACTGCATATGAAGGCTACATTTGTCTTTGTGGTGGTGTGTAGCTTGCAACAACTGGACTTACACTGGCGCTTTGACTGATAGCAAGATGTCACCTGTCTGAGATTGTGTACTACTTGCCTGCCCTTTCTTTATGCTCATCCAGAAACCATGGGCTGTATTCCACATTTCAACAGAAACAAAAGAACACACAGGGGTTTTTTCACTGAAGTATTTTCCTGCGCAAGACTGATTGAAGCTATTCATATTAACACCCCTGCAGAGATATTTGTTATGATAGCTTTGATTAAGGAGTCCTTTTTTGATGTGCCCTGATGATGACTGAAACTTCAAATGATTCTCTTTCTTAAGACATAAGACCAAAACTCTGTTTCTTTTGTCTTGCACATTTCAGATCTTAGCCCTGTTTTGATCATTACTTTCACTCAGAAACCTAGAGTCACTGTTTTACTGTCTAGTAAAAAACAAACCTGTGCTTATAATGAGTTCTGCAATCCTTGAAGTCAATATTGGCCATCGCCCTCTGCTTGTAGATGAAGGAGGCGCATTAACCCTCTGCTTGTAGATGAAGGAGGTTCTTGGCCATGAAAAATTACTAGTCTGTTTGACAGTGGTGTTTTTCTTCTACTATGATTTCATGCTGAAAGGAAGCTACAAAGTCTTGATGAGTAACTCCTTGCCCTGCAGATGTATCTCAGACTCATGTTGACATTGAGAAGTAGTTGTTCTTCTAAATGTGGATTCAAGAATTTTCTCCTGAGATGATGATATATTTCCTGTCTTTGTAAAATCCATAAAACACTGTAAAACACCTAATAATCAGCTTGAGACTATGGTCTATGCAGTGCTGAGACTTAGGGGTGTGTAAGTGGCGCGACTTAGGGCTGTGATCAAATTCATTTGTAGAGTGGGAGGTCTGTCATGATTGGTCTGTATCAGATGGAGGTTTTTTGGCCTTTTGATGGTTGCCAAGGGTAAAATTCCTTAAAGCGCCACTTCCTAACTTAGGGGAGGCTTTTGAAACAGACATTGGATTATCCTTTTAGAGCTGATGATCAGACCAGTAGGGCTAAAGCTTGATAGGATAGTGATAATGAGTTTTAATTTTGACATGAAGTGACCGGGCATGTGAGGGCGAAAAAGCTATGAGAAGCTAGATGACAAATTGACATATGGAGACCGCCTTAAAACTCAGCTATGGATCTAGTCATCATCAACAAGTAAAAATTACTGATGACTAATAGTGGCTCCATTTGGGGAGGGCAGCTCCTTTTCAGGAGGTGTCCAGAATTTCAGATCTTTGGCTTATGAAGACCAATGCCTTACCCATTGGCGCAAAATTTCACTCTTCTTTGATGCTACTTCTGAAAAGAGACAACATGATTAGCATCAATGATATTTCTACCTACCCCACTATTTTTCCCAACATTTTGGCCCCCCCCCTTGGCGTACTTAAACCAGCAACTTTCGATAATGTATATTTTTTCTTTGAAATTGAACCTTCATTTCTACTCTTATATCTCATGGAGTTCCGTATTTTAAATCGTAAACCTTCAATACTATACCTATGCTAGATCAACCGGTCAAGATTAAAACCGTTTGACCGGATTTTTATTTCTAATCTAAAATATGAAATTCAAAAATGATCAAATCAGTGTTAAACTGTCTGTATTTGCTTTATTTGGTCGTACGTATAGTAAACTGCACACAAATATTATTCTGCAACAAAAGGAAAACTAGAAAAGCGGGGCTAAGATGTACAATGTGTTTTTCATCCCTCGCTTCTCTCTTTGGTTCTGTTTTAGGCATGTGGAACCAGAATCTCTCCCTAATCTATACTCTGTGATAAGTCAATCTTACACAATGTTGACCATCTTTTCACTCACTAACTTATCATCAATTAAATTTAAACATGTTCAGCTATGATTAGGCTAGATAGCTGAACAAGACATTGAAGTATTAGTAGCGGCATTTAGACTTGCGCGCTTTCCGAAAGACTATTTTTTGGAACATGGGGCTTTTTACTATTTTTCAACCACCCTCTTTTCTATCTTTTATTGTTTTGGTATTTTCTGTTTTTTCACTTTTTCTTTAAACAAACTACAAATGAAAAGGTGCTCACAAGGCTAAGCTTATTTTCTACTGCTGTCTTTCTATCTTAATCTAAACTGTACACAACATATATTTGGTGAACTCTTCTTTCCAATGCAACCAGTCAAGTAGATGATCAAATGGGTGATTCTGGTTTAGTTCTTTCATGGTGTTAAAGTACTAAAAAGACCACTCCCATTTGGCTTGTTTTCGGACAGTGGTGTGTAATTTTTTCCTTATTCTAGGTAGCAACTTGCTCATGATAGAACCCACTACTCTTTCAGACTTTTCAAGGAAAACAACCAATGGATATTGGAATGATACCTGACCTAGAGGTTTTGAGATATAGGCTTCATTCAAGACTACTCTTTCAGACCTCTCAAGGAAAACAACAAATGGATCTTGTAATAATACCTAATCTAGAGGATTTGAGATATAGGCTTCATTCAGGACTACTCTTTCTTCCACTTGACTAGATTTGGGACTCTCCTGGTAAAGCAACCCTTCCCCTTGCTCATGATCACTTGAACTATCAGACTCATCATATATTGCAGTGCAGTTCTCTTGCCAAGCTGATGTGTTCTGATTAAGTGGACTGGAAAATGTGTGAAGGTTATCAGGTTGATGAGCGAGGATACACTTTGACAGTAAATTATCTTGAAAGGACCGTGAGACAACTCTCATGTGTTTATCAGCCTCTACTTCTTCATCTGCAATTTGTAACTCAATGGAAATTGGTGGCTGCAAATCTGGAATTAAGGAAGCTTCCATGTTCAAAATGACTTCTTCAACCATTTCAGGAAAAGGCTTCTCATTTACAACATGCTCAGGAATTTCATCATCCTCCTCAACCTCATCATCAAAGCTGAAAAACTGTTGATTTCCAATTATGTGAATGTTATCTCTGATGGACTGAAGTGAAGTAGAGCAAAGAGTCCGAGACTCTTCACTTACTTCTAAACTCTCAAGGCTCTCCTCATCAGTGTCATAGATGACCTGTAATGGCTGCTCACTTTTCTCAAGTTTATGAAATTGAGCTTCCTCCCAAAAATCAAAAGCTGAGTGTTCTGCAAAGTTAGTTTCTGTTTGGAAATCACAATCATCAACATATTGATCAAACCTTGGAGAGTCATTAACATAAGAAATGTCACCAACCATGCACATTGGACTATCAGATTGATTTTCTTCAAATTGATCTACACATCTATTTTCTGAATTATGACATGTAAGATTAACAGGAGAAAGATCAGAAAATTTTTGGTTATATGAAGTTTCATAGGTTGTTTGCATGTTTATAAGTTGATCTATTTCCTCTTCAGTTAGAAAGGGAGGCATTTTCATTTCTCTAAAATAATCTTCTTTCTCTTGGGAAATCTGATTTGAAGGATGAATGTCTTTTTGGGCTTCACCTATGAGAGATGATGAATCATCACTTATGCCCTTAGAGAGATCCTGTGGGTTTTCTTTAATTTCTTGCTTGTTTTCATCTTCAACCATTTCTTTGTGATGTTGAGGATAGTTAGCATGTAATTCATGAGTTTTTTCTGACAGATTTTCAGGAAGCCAATTTTCTTTTATGAACTCAAATGATTCCCAGCATAAAGGTAGAGATCCTATAGGTTTTTCTTTATCTTCTATCTCAGATTTGAATTCATCCTTACTCAACTCTTCTTGATGCTTGGGATAATAAACATGAGATTCATGAGTTTCCTTTGATAGATTCATAGGAGGCCAATTTGCTTTTATGAACTCAAATGAATCCCAACATAAAGGTAGATACCCTACAGGTTTTGATTTATCTTCTATCTCAGATTTAAATTCCTCTTCAATCAGCGCTTCTTGTTTTAGGTGAGAGCTAACTTGAGTAGGGTTTTCCTGAATAACTGCTGAGAGATCTTTAGGGCGCAATTTTTCTTTCAAAGTCTGGAATGATTTAAAGCCTAAGGGTAGAGAATTCAAAGGTTTTGATTCTTCGTCCATTTCAGAATCTGTGATTTCAAAATAGCTGATAGTCTCTTTAGAGCATTCCTCTATGTTTTCATTTGCAACTTTCCCATTAGGCACATTTTGTTTATAAATCTTGTCTTGTAATAGTCGAGTGTATTTATTCTGAGGAAGAAGTGTAGGTTGGTTTGAATAAGTAGTGTTAACCTTGAATTCCTGTTTCTCTCTTTTCCTAAGTAGATGTTCTAGTTTGCCAAGCATACATTCCAATTTTTTCAACTTTCCCTCTGAAGATACTAGTCTATCTTGATTTGCTTTGTCTTTCTCTATGGTTCTTAGCTGTGCCTCCCTATTTAGTATGTTGAATTCTACATCAACTGCTATCCTTTGCATTTCTTCTAGGGTCAAAGGATCTTTTTTTCTTATTTGGAAAACCATCTCTGGGTCAAAAGAATCTGGGTAATGTAAGAGAACACATCCGAGGGGTGGCTTTAGGTTAGCAGGCATTGCATGGTATACTTTATTGAACCTGGCTGAAAAGTTTTGTATTGTTTCCCCTGGTTTTCTTTTTAACTGATTGTACTCCTTTATGATGAGAACTTTATTACCCACGACCACCCACCTATCTAGGAAAATTTGAGCGAACTGATGAAAATTGGTAATGCTTGCAGCGGGAAGGTCTTGAAACCAACTCTTAATTTTTCCTTGTAATGATAAGGCAAACATTCTAATACACACATCATCTTCTTCTATGTCATAAAGGTCAAGTAAATCCTCAAGTTTTCGGGCATGCTCTTCAGCGGTGGCTTTGGAGCTTTCTCCATCAAACCTGGGTAATTTATTTTGAAGATTTGCAGGAAGGGCTTGTAAGATGGGAGGTAAAACCAGAGGCTTGTATCTTTCTGGGACCTTTGTGGATATAGGTAGTGTAAAAAGAGGTTCGTGACTGTTTGAGGTTTCAGCCAGAGTGGGAAAGGTAGCATGAGGCTCATGTTTTGCTAGGTTTTCCATAGGTGAATCTGGGGTAAGCATAGGTGTACAAACCTGCTCATGGTCCGAGATTTGAGGCTTGGATTTTTGAGGTTTGAGATCTTTCCAATGATCAATGTAGATCTCATCGGTGTATTCTTGATCAGGCTCAAAGTAGGATAGAACATAGTTACAGATAAAGACAATAATTTCTTGAATCCAACTAAGGCCTGAGTGCTTTTTCTTTCTAGGATGACCAGTCATGTTTTAGGTTCTTCCTCCAGTGGAGTCTTTAGGTCTATTGGGAGTTGTGGAGTCGCCAGGTGGAACTTGGTTGTTTTTTCAGAGATGTAGTTATGGTCCACCACCAGTAACTAATCTGGAAATGTTTTTAAGGCTTTTATAAGTTTTATGTGCAGCCTATGGCTTATTAAAGTATTCTAAACTTGTTTCATCACTTTGCTAGGGTGGTGATATCAAAAAGAGTTTACTCTAAATGATCTCATGGACTGCTTACTTGTTTAAATATCTAAAGGACTCAGAGTCTATAAGAGTTTTCTAGACTGTCATGCACTCAATGTCCCACCATCTCCCGCTATGTTAGTGAGCGATGGGATAGGTTGATAGGATAGTAACCTAGAGTTTGGTAGAATAGTAAGGCCTACTGGAGGCTAGTGGAGTCGCCAGGTGGAACTTGTTTGTTTTGAGATATGTGTGTATGGTCCACCACCAATACTTACAAAAACCAATCTAAGGGAGTTTTTGTTTTGGGGTTTTTTGAGTTTTATGTGCCTACGAGGTTTGGAAGAGTTTCCTATAACTGACTCATCATTTTGCTAAGATGGTGAAGGAGCTATTTTCTACTCTTCAGACAATATCTAAGTTTACTAAGCTTGATTGAGACTTCAGGAGTTACTAAGGTTTACTTAGATTGTCACTAACTCAGAAGGTCCTACTGTGAGTGTCACTACGTTAGTGAGCAATGGGATAAGTCAATCAGATAGTATTCTTAAAGCTGCTTAAGCTCTAGGGAATCTAAGTTTGCTTAATACTCAGAGTCCCACTGTGATCGCCATTATGTTAGTGTGGCGATGAGGTGGCTAAATTGGATGGAATTCTAAAATTTAGCAAGGTAGTAAGGCCTACTGGAGGCTAGTGGAGTCGCCAGGTGGATTTTTAGTTGTTTTGAGGTATATGTGTATGGTCCACCACCAATATTGTCAAAAACCAATCTAAGGGAGTTTTTGGGGTTTTTTGAGTTTTTATGTAATCCTAAGGTTTGGAAGAGTGTCCTACAGCTGAGTCATCATTTTTCTAGGATGGTGAGACAACCAGATTCTACTCTTCTAAGTTTGACTGAGATCTAAGAGTTCCTAAGGGATACCTAGGATGTTTTGACTCAAAGTCCCACCGTGATCGCCATTATGTTAGGTGGCGATGAGGTGGCTCACTGGTAAGTATTCTTGAAAATAAGGGACTTATAGAGTTCTAAGGTGTCCTTAGATTGTCACTAACTCAAAGTCCCACCGTGATCGCCATTATGTTAGGGTCCCGTGATTTGGCCGATTGGTGAGCCAAATGATGATGTAACATCAAAGCAAGATTTGAAGCCCAAGGACCTAGCCTTCCTGGACTCAGAGAGGGCTCTCTCTATATGTGTAAAAGATATCGGTGTGTTTGCTTATGGTGTTTCTGATATTAGGCTAGTTATGAAGTGATTTTTTTTATTTTTGATTTTTAAAGTTTGTGAGGGATGAAACTGATTGAAAATGTAAGATAGGTAAAAGATATCAGATCAACTAGGCTATGGGGTCAAAAAGTTCAAGGAAGCTATCAGATGATGATACAAGGCTGCTATAGGGCCGATTTGATTCAAGGTAGAAAGGATCTTTGGGCAAAATGGAGTAAATGGACATCAAGTTTGTGAACAACAAAGAGTTTCAAGCATAACTAGTTTGATAGACAACATAAACATGGTAGGGAAAACTATTAATCATGCAAAACGTGACTATAAACTAATCAATACATAGAAATAAACATTCAAGCCATGCATAGAAGTATAAGACCCTCTAACTTTGGGAAATGGCTATCAGACTTTGGGGAAAACACATAAGACGGACTAACAACTCAAAACACTATGCCAGAATTCCTAAACACAGTCTTTAAGTTATTGGGCACTTTGACAAACAAGCTTTCATAGTTTTAGGCAAAGGGCTAGATCGGGACTAGGCCTCCTTGGTTCAACAAGATGATAATCTAATCAGTCAAACAGATAGTTTTATGGACAGAACTATGGACAGTCATAAGTAAGCAGGGCACACCATACATCCTACTCAACATGCATAGAACTTATGAATAAAACTAGCAACAATATCCTTAAGTTACTAAAGAGCAGTTAAGAATTCTTTAGTACAACTAAGGAAGAAGAAAACATAAAAGCTATGAAGATTCAGGAATTTTGAGGTGCCTCCATGGGCATATCTCAAACTTGTTCTCTACTGATCTATAGCAAGCAAGAAACAAGTATTCATGAGTGAAAACTAGAAGACAATAACATAGAAAGAGACACTATACCATTCTACCAAGTCATGGAATCCATCAACAATCCTTCATCATTCATTCAAAAGCATCCAAGAGGCAGTCCAAAATCATAACACAAGTATGTTCTTCAAAGCTCATATGACCAATATATTGCTTCTTCTCTCAAGTTCAGCCTTTTTTACAACGAGAGCTTGTGGAATAAATAGGCTCAAGTGAGGAAAACCTCATGGTTCAACTAGCTATCCCATTGGCCTAATCAAAATATCTAAACTAGTCCTTGAGGTTTTGCAAAGCCCAAGGCACAAAATATCCCATAAAATATCTAAAAAATGCTAAAAATGGGAATTATATTGACTTTACATCATTTTCCAAGTGCAAAAATAGCTAAACGCACATTTGGAAAAAGCAGATTTTTGAGGTTCAAAAATTACAAAAATACTTCAAATTTTCATCAGAAAAAGGTCCCCTGACTTTCCGGAAACATTTGGTAGCCTTCCTGATGTCGAAACGAGGCTCATGATAGCTCGTTGGAAAGCTCTGAGTGTCTACTTTCTGGTGCAACTGAAATTTCTCCAATCCGATGCACAGAAGTCCTCCAAATCTGCACCTGTGTGTAAAAAGCCAGAAAATTACAGTCTGCTGATAGACCGGGCAGAGTGTGCAAAATGCGAGCCTTTTTCGCTATTTTGAGGGGGAAGATGATCTCCAAATGCTTTTAAAATTGCTGAGGACCTGCTCATGAAATTATGGCATCTGATGGTACCATTCTCCTCCCTTAACGAATCCTCAAAATGAAATGGCGAATTTATGAGTTTTTGACCAAAAACCCAAAAATGCCAAAAAAACCAAAAATTGTCAAAATGGGCCCAAAATTGGTGTGCATGACCCTCAAGGGTCCCTAGCAACATGCTCCAAAGCTGAGGCCAAAATGTCAAGCGCTGATATGCCTTTCTTCTCTTTCCGTGCCGGGCGCTTCCCCTTAGCCTCCTTTTTCATCATTGTTTTGAGTTTCTTCATGGCGCTGCTCTTTATCCTTGTGCTGTATATCATCAATGTGTTTTCCTTTGCCTCATTGTGCTGCCTCACTGTGCTCTTTTTTCAAAATACTGCCCTTTCTCATCACTTTCATGGCTTTGTTAATCATTTTTATGCTGCTCTTCTATTTTGGCAACCATACTGTTCCTTTTAAAACATTGTTTGATCAATGTAAATTTGTCCCAAACTGTGCAACATGTTTGCTTTGGTATTAGGCCTCTGCTCCTTTGTAAATACTACTCTTTCCCCTTGTATGTCCCTCAACAATAAAAATTAGTCAAAAACACAGTCAGTAAGGAAACACAGTCCAAGTGACCTTTTCTGTGTTTTGTGAAAGGGGTACCCTGCTTTTGATGTTTTGAGGACACAGCATCACCTTGTACTTTAGTTAAAAGCAAAACCATAACCTTATTATTTCAAACACAGCTCCCTTCTGGTGCAAGCCACTCCACTGGTGGATTCAACAATATGAACACAGTAAATGACAAAGTGTACCTACACAGTCAAAGGTCACTCTGTGTGCAAGATAAGTGGCAGAGCTTGCAAAGTTTGGTGTAAGCTCAAAAAATCTATAGGAATTTAAAAATTCAAGACTTTTTAAATCAAAGCACTGCTCCCCTTTGGTATGCTTTTCAACAAGTATATTCAACAACATTTCACAATCCAACAAAATGCATCTACTCAGTCAGAAACCACTGTGTTAGTGCGGGGTGTCATGGCTCTAGGTGTTTTTGAGGTCAGCACAATAACCTTGTAGCAAGCTGACATTTCTTCTAATAGAGATGCTGCCCTTGTAATCACCAATCCTGACCTATACTTTGAAAATTCCTCCAAATGGTGATTTGCAGATTCACACTATATTTGGTTTATGGGGTAAAAGGGAAAACACTGGTGTTTTGTCTCTTTTCATCAAAAAGAGAAATCCTTTGGTTTGACAAAAACATTTGTATCATGATAACTGCTACTTCGAAAATAAACCCACAGTCTCTCCTTTTGAAACCTTGTTTCTCCTTTTTGGAAGCTGTTTGCACTATATTATCAACCATTTGGAGAGCTATCTATAAAGTCTTTGGACATCAATAGAAGTCAGCCACCATTTCGTCATGCTCACTACTGGGCAAATGAAGTTATTGCAAACCCAAAACTTTTAAACAAACACAACAACCCTCCTCCTTTCACTGTCTTCTCGCACAGACTTGGAGAAACCACTTTTTAATAGTTATGACAGTCTTTGAATAGAGCATGAAGATGCATGAATGTCTTGAAAATTGATGATGATGCCTCTTGAGGAATTTGGACCAGCTTGCAGATGGGTTAGGAGGCGTTTTTATGACTTGAGATGAGCGTGACGCGCTTGAAAGAGAAAGTGTCACGCAGAATTGGTCACCGGGTCATTGTCAGGCCGACAAGACCAACGCGCACAGGCGCGCCGTGCACCCCTACAGGCGCGCCACGCGCATGTTATAGCCCTTTGAAAATTCCGCTCCAGGCGCGCCGCGCACAACTTTGACCCAAAAAAACTTTGTTTTTTCTGCTCGTCGTTTCTTCCTATGGTTTTATAGTAGCAAGGGGAAGTTTTGTTGGTGCTTTGAGAGATTCAAAGTGAGCCTACAATGATCTTCATTCTCTTTTGAACGCGAAACCAAAGCACCTTTGTATTTGCTAGGTGAGGGATTGTTGGAAGAAAAGTTTGAGAATCCTCTTCTTTAAACAAGACTTAAAACCACCTGTTTTTGGATATGTGTTACAGTGGTAAAGACCACTTGTTCTATTAACCTAACCTCCTCTTGACATAACAACGAAACCCCCTTTTCAGAAGAAAAGCTTTCATTGTTTCTTATTGCAGGGCAAAATGTTTACCCTTTTGTAGCAGTGGCATGTGGATTTTGCCTTTAATGATTTCTAGAACCTGAAAACTATGCCAAAGCTCCTTTGGCTTCTTTGAGTATCTGCATTTACTAGGTTCCAGGACCTGAAAGCATGTAATGATCTTTTTGCATGTTTATGAATTTGTAAACTTGTTTGGAATGCCCTTTCTGCTGAAGAAAAACTTAACTGCCACTTCGAACCCCTTTTATACTTCTGATTTCTTGAATGGCATACTTGTCTGTCATTTGAAAGGAGGTGGCTTACCTTTTTAACTTGGTTTGACAGTTTCTGTCTTCAATTGCCTTGTCAACTCCTTTCCCTAACTGTAGGTGTCCAAAATTTCTGCATTCTTTTAGAATTTGCCATGGTTTTTTGATTAAGGAAAGGCACTGATTCCCAATACACTTCTCTGATTGGAACATATTACTTATGATATCCCTATCCCTTGAATAATGAAAATCTTCTTTTGTTTCAAACTTTCCAACATACTGACAGTAGGTCAAAACATCCTTTTTTCCTATTATGAACAATTACTTCAGTGGTGATGTCTCTTGGTAATATAAACCTAGATTGTCTGTGTCAGCTTTTATAGCATGTTTGAAAGAGCAGTTGTCTATAAATGGAGTTGCTTTCATGTGGAAATAATGACAAGGCCTAAATAACCTTGCAAGCTGTTCCGGAGTTTTAAAACTCAGACCATAACCTGTTTTAATATCCTTGTGTTGAGGAGACAAACATATGAAGTGTAAAAAGTAGCTAGGGTTACTCATAAACACCAAGGCTCTTATTAGCCATTTTCTTCTAATGAAACTCTGAAATCACTAACCCTACTGCATCCGAAGGCTGCATTTGTCTTTGTGGTGGTGTGTAGCTTGCAACAACTGGACTTACACTGGCGCTTTGACTGATAGCAAGATGTCACCTGTCTGAGACTGTGTACTGCTTGCCTGCCCTTTCTTTATGCTCATCCAGAAACCATGGGCTGTATTCCACATTTCAACAGAAACAAAAGAACACACAGGGGTTTTGTCACTGAAGTATTTTCCTGCTCAAGACTGATTGAAGCTATTCATATTAACACCCCTGCAGAGATATTTGTTATGATAGCTTTGATTAAGGAGTTCTTTTTTGATGTGGCCTGATGATGACTGAAACTTCAAATGATTCTCTTTCTTAAGACATAAGACCAAAACTTTGTTTCTTTTGTCTTGCACATTTCAGATCTTAGCCCTGTTTTGATCATTACTTTCACTCAGAAACCTAGAGTCATTGTTTTACTGTCTAGTAAAAAACAAACCTGTGCTTATAGTGAGTTCTGCAATCCTTGAAGTCAATATTTGCCTTCGCCCTCTTCTTGTAGATGAAGGAGGCGCATTAACCCTCTTCTTGTAGATGAAGGAGGTTCTTGGCCATGACAAATTACTAGTCTGTTTGACAGTGGTGTTTTTCTTCTACTATGATTTCATGCTGAAAGGAAGCTACAAAGTCTTGATGAGTAACTCCTTGCCCTGCAGATGTATCTCAGGCTCATGTTGACATTGAGAAGCAGTTGTTCTTCTAAATGTGGATTCAAGAATTTTCTCCTGATATGATGATATATTTCCTGTCTTTGTATAATCCACAAACACCGTAAAACACCCAATAACCGACCGTAGACCCAGGTCTACGCAAAGCACGAGACTTAGGGTGTGAAGAAAGAACTAGGGTCGTGATCAATTTCATTTGCGTAGTGAGTGTCCGTCATGATTGGTCCGTATCGATGAGCGTTTTTGGCCTTTTGATGGTTGCCAAGGGTAAAATGCCTTAAAGCGCCACTTCCTAACTTAAGGGAGGCTTTTGGAAACAGCATCGGATTTTCCTTTTAGAGTCGATGGCATACCAAAGAGGGCCGAAAGCTAGACAGACAGTGATACGATTTTGAATTCTGACATGTAAGTGATCGAAAAGTAGAGGCCAAAAAAAATTTATGATGTGGTTTTCTAGATGACAAATCGACATATGAAATAGCCTAGAAACTCGTACTATGGATCTAGTCATCACTAACAAGCAAAATACCGATGACTAACACCACTTCCCCACTAGTGTATCAACTGGTTAAACTAGATACAAATAGCTCAATTATGTTTAGATTAGTTAAACTGAATACAACTCCACTAACTTCCTCAATCAACTCCACCAAACTCTGTCACATGAGTTCTAACTGAAGTATCCATGCAATAGCTCCACCTAACCCTCAGGAATAGCGTAATTCCTTCTGTCAGCTCCTGTGCCACATCTGTGCACTTAACTGAAGTGCTCCAAGAGAATAAGATAATGTTTAGAGTCCAAATATTATTAAGAGCTAATAATATTTGACATATCTATTTTTAGACTGGCAATCTAAAAATAGATTCCGCCCAATATGTCTAAAAATAGAAGTCCATCTATTTTTCCAACTAGACCAACCATCCACAAATAGCATCCCGCAACTCATAGAATATGATCGACATGTCTAAAAATAGACTTTCTGCCAAAAATCACCTGTGTGGGCCCCACCTAGTTTAGGTGATCACTTTCCAACTAGGATCAGGAATGATGTTTCAGGATTCCTCCTTCACTGTTTCTTGTTGCAATCTTCAACATGTTGGGTTTGATCATTATATTTTCATAAAGTATACATGTTCCGTGACCTAGGCATGGATTCCATTACAAACAAACCATATATTCCTTTCATGGGATTTTGTGATGGTTATTAATTAGATTAGTTTTTTCTCCCTTCCCCTATTCCTTCTCTTAATGAAGTGAATCAAAATCCTAACAAGTCCAATGCTTCTTGCTTAGGTTGGTGTATGTTCATTTAATGTTTTCCTTCTCTTAACCAAAGTAAATCAAAATCCTAGCAATTTCAATACTTCTCTCAAGTGACACTTATAAAGAGAAGATCCATGATCACATTCCTTATCTGTGAAATTCTTATTTAGTCCCCTGTCCTTCCCTATAACCAAATTTAAGAACTAAGACTTGAGGTTAGAATAGATAAACAATAAAATTTCACAAATGCAGAGTCCGTGAATATAATGTGAGGAGGTGCTACATCATAATTAATGTCATCCTTCATTACTTTGATGCCATATGTTACACTTCTATGTTACTAAAATAAATTTTATTTAGTTGATACCACAAAGGGAGTATAATTGCAAATGCTCCATATTATTCATATGAAAAGATGTTCAATTATTGATTTCCATGTTTTATAAGTTTCACTATTGACAACAACATGCAAAAATATTACCATTTATCAAACATTGATTATTAAACAAATATATTAATTAAAATTAAGTTTTTCTTTTAAATTGTAATATTTAAAAGGTTTTGCATTATATTGAAGTTATTATATCATTTTATGTAAATAAATGTTTTTAATAAATAAAATTTTAAATATATATATATATATATATATATATATATATATATATATATATATATATATATATATATATATATATATATATATATATATATATATATAATTTTCAAAACCAATTTTACATCCAAATTAAAGTTATTTATTATGAAACTAATTATATATTTATTTAATATTATTAATTTTTTTTAATAAGAAATAATAAATTATATATTAATTATTATAATAATTTTTGTGTATGAAAATATATTACTACTTTTGAACTTTTATATTTTTAAATATTTATCCTTTTTGAAATTTTATTTGGTATTTTTTAAATACTTATCATTTTTTGAATTGTTCATGTTATTTTGTAAAAGATTATATGTATACTTATATATATATATATATATATATATATATATATATAATTTCAATTTTCAATTTTTAAATGTATTTAAAAATTTCCAATTAACTCATATTGTTATGAAGTGTTTTAACTTCTATTTTCAATATTTGTCTGGTATTACTCTAAAAGAATATTTCTTGTTGGTTCAACTACAAAGCTCTTTATAGCAAAAGTGTTTTATAATTAGAATTCGACCAATTAAACTAATACCACAATTATTAAACAAGACTGCACATAGTGCAAAAACAAATCCAAGGCTCCCATTTGAACATTATATTCTTTCACTTATCAATGTCTCCACTCAAAAAGCAATGTCTCCACTCTGGATTTTTGAGGACTACTCTTACCTATGAGTCAAACAATCAAATAATTCACATTATGAAGAAAAAAAACTTGTGTATGAATTTATTTCATTTAACTATTATCAACGTATAGCTATAGTGATGAATGCTTAGGAAAAAGAATATCCAAGTGACATAGAAAATATATGAATTCCACTTGCTCCAATATCTAATGTATCATTATTTTTGGGAGATGCTTTAAGAAACATGGACTGAGGTTGAGCTCTACACCACATAATTTCCAAATCTGAGGAATAATCTTTCCACTCAAATCAGTTGATATTTAAACCCGACATTGTCCTTTTTGCTGATATGCCATTTGGGTGTGGTAGACCATGATAAGAAGAAATCTCGATCAGAGTAGACCAAGGCAATAATTTGTGTACCCACAAGTTTTTTTTAAGAACATGATTTATGGTCTTCAGTTATCCCCAAAAAAAAAAAAAAAACTTGTTATTATATATTCAAGATTATGTAGTTTAATGAAATCATACCAGGATTTCTAACAAGAAGATGTTGAATTATTATCTTATTAGACAATTAAATTGTAACTATATTTCATATAATCAAACAAAAAATTATTACATACAAAAGAAAATAATGGGTTCATAATGAAATTTAGAGCAAAAATACAAAGCTTTCAATCAAGAAAGAGATGTTGAACTAATGCTTTCGTGAAGCACTGAAACTCTAAATAGTTTTTGTTTAGTCAATTTAATTGCTTTAAATTGCTATCATAAATTATCGACTGGAGTTGGTAATATTGTGAAGTGCATGTGCATTATATATGCGGCTTCTTACTTAGTTTATTTTGGTGATTTTATGTGGGAAGATTGATTTTGAAAATGTTTTTATTTTGGATGTCCTTGAATGAATTTAAGAAACTGAATTATAAAAATTAAACTAAATCCAAAATTAACTAAGTCTAAAAATTGAGATGACAAATCTTGTTAGTAGCTAAGGATTAATTTTAAAAAGAACTAAAATTCTGAAACCAAAAGGTAATTCTAAATTTTATATCTTTTGAAAATTCAATGTGAATGAAACTTAAACCAAAGAATCACTAAAACTATTTATTTGCTATGCTCAGAAAATAAATCACTATTATGAAGTAAAACTATTTGAATTCACAAGACAAAATTGATTCAAAACTAGAAAGGAAATCTTCTATTACTACTTCAAATATGTCTCACAAGAACTAATCTATGGTTAGATACTATTGCATGAAAAGGAACTAATCTAATCCTTGATAAACTAATCGATGATAAACCAATATATGCAAAACTAATATGTGCCAAGCTCTTTTGATAAATTATCTCTGCGTTTTTAACCATCTAGGAAATAAATCTATTCAAATGATAGAAACAGAGCATCTACTCTAACATAATGACATTCCAGAAATGATGATAACAAGTAATGAAATAACAATGATAAATTGAACATCTACACTATAGAAATATGGAAATGATTACAATGAAAATAGAAATAAAATCAAAGCATGTATCTATGCTATGAAACATAGTAAAAGCATAAAAATCAAGCTGTGAAATAACATCAAAATGTAATAACGTAAAATAAATAGAACCTCTTATGTTGCAAGGCCGTCCACAACAGATGGCTTTGAATCTACTCTTTACTAACTTTGCATTGAAACTCCAGAACGCTTCTTCATTCGATTAGGAAATAAAAACAGAGTTTTAATGATATCACAGTCTCACAATAATTTGTATTGTTTATACAATTACTCGGCCCGATATTTATAAAATACTCTCATTAAATTTTTTTAGTCTTTTACGCCTTCTAGGACTAAGACAATTTTATCTGAAATTCTAAATGGAAAGGAGAATTGCGTTCCTTCACGATTTTCTACGTGGCAGAGAAAATCATGAAGCTTCAAAGTTCCTCACTTGCTTGTTCCAGCTCCTTGTTGACCATCCATTTGACCGCATTTCTGGGCGATTTCTTGCATAATCTAGTGCATACTCTGCTCATCTCAAAATGATTGTGTGTTGTGATTTTATAAGAACAAATTTGTATAATTGAAATGATGCTTCAACTTAAGTACATAGAGGGCCACCATTATGAATGGAGACAATTTCGTGGGTAGATGACACAACTCAATAAGAGACTAAAAGCCATTGATTCAAATGAGAGCAATAGTCCAACATGCATGACAATATCATTAGATTCGAAATTTCCCATCAATGATAACATATTGGGTTTGATCATTGTATTTTCATAAATTATACAATTTCCATGACCTAGGCATGGATTCCATTACAAACAAACCTTATATTCCTTTCATGGGATTTTGTAATGGTTATTAATTATATTAGTTTTTCTCCATTCCCCTATTCCTTCTCTTAATGAAGTGAATCAAAATCCTAGCAAATCCAATGCTCCTTGCATAATTTGGTGTTTGTTCATTTCATGTTTTCTTTCTATTAACCAAAGTAAATCAAAATCCTAGAAATTTCAATACTTCTCTCAAGTGACACTTATAAAGAGAAGATCCATGATCACATTCCTTATCTATGAAATTCCTAGTCAGTCCCCTCTCATTCCCTATAACCAAATTTCAGAACCAAGACTTCAGGTTAGAATTGATAAACAATAAAATTTCACAAATGCAGAGTCCATGAATATAATGTGAGGAGGTGCTACATCATAGTTAATGTCATCCTTCATCACTTTGATACCATATGTTACAGTTCTATGTTTCTAAAATAAATTTTATTTAGTTGATACCACAAAGGGAATATAATTGCAAATTCTCCATATTATTCATATGAAAAGATGTTGGATTATTGATTTTCAGGTTTTCTAAGTTTCCCTATTAACAATCACATGCAAAAAATTACCATTTATCAAACATTAATTTTTTTTTTCCAAAAGAAAAAAAACGAACTTTTTATAAACATGATAAAAAGTTACATATCATATGTGGAAGCATTCCTTTTGCTGTATGATTGAACATCATAATGTTCTACAAGAAGGGCTATTCTTCCTGCCTTCAGCTAAGAGAGATAGATCTTCCTGAGCGTAACGTGAGCCTCCTCTGATGAGGAAAACAACTCCCTTCCTCAGCATCATCAAAAAAGAGCCAACAGTTTTCTGTATGTTTAAAATTCATGGTAAAAAACAACAGCAAGCATATTTTTCCGGGGTCTCCTCTATTGAGGATAAACAACCCAAAACAGAAAAAAGATGCACAAGTCATGCATGAAACTCAAAACAGATTTACAAAAAAGAAACCCTTTCAGCTGTATACAAAAAGAAACTGCTTTGACCGATCTTCTAAGTCTTCAGAGGAATGCAATCTATACATAAGGAGGCTGATCCGAGACATGGATTTCTCCATTGACTTCCTCCACTATTATCCAACTGCCCAGATTTTGTTGTAGACCTTCTTTAGAAATCCTTTCTGCTAAATCGTTGCGCTCCTTGTAAATGTGGCGAATAGAAAAAACATTAAAAGACAACTTTAAATTCTGAATTTCTTCTAATAAAGGATACAAGATATAATTTTGACATCTGCTTTGATCATTTGTCCATTTGATAGCATTTAAAGAATCCCCAAAAATCTGAACTGTGAAGATGTTCCTGTGTATAAGCCAGCATAAGAGTAGCTTTAGAGCAGATAATTCTGCGTAGTTATTTGTGCCGTTGCCTAAACCCGCAGATGATTTTAGAGTATGTCTTTCGTTTAAATGGATGATTATTCCTGCTCTAGCTTTGTTATTCTGAGAAGCCCCATCAAAATAAGCCCATGGCACTCCTTCCTTGATTTGTTCCTCTTTAACCTATCTGGGCATCCTTTCTTCCTCTGAATCGGGGATGTTTGAGTAAATAGAGGTACATTGTATGGCAATTGAGTCAACAGGGGTTTCCTTGTCAAGAAATATGCTTCTATTCCTGGCAATCCAAATGCCCCAAGAAATAATTGGAGGCAAATTCCGCAATTTCCCGTTTGAATATAAGCACCACCATTTGTGCCATACATCAGAGATGTTTTCCCCTTCCCAGGCTACCGGTTTTTGAATAAGCTTCTCAACCTCCACCCATACTTTTTTCACTACAGGACAGTAAATAAAAAGGCGTGTTATAGTTTCAGAGTCGTTTTTGCACAGAGAGCATCTTCCCGGTCCTGACTTATACCTGGCTTGGAGGATGTCCCATGTAGGGACTTTTCCTTTTAGAATACACCGGAAGAAGAGTATGGCTTTTGTAGGGCATTTTAACTTCCATAATGACTTTGCCCACCATTCTGGATCTCCCCAACCTTTCTTTGACATGAGGAACTTGTATCCAAATTTTGGGGAATAGGATCCAGAATCTGCGTGAGCCCACACCAGATGATTTGGTCTGTCTTTAAGCCTTACATTTGATCTGGAGAGTTCTTGTATATAGACCTCCCAATCGTCCCACCAATGTGGATGAAGGTTCAATTCCTCTCCTGATTTCCAAGCTTGTCCCCAAATGGATGAGTGACCAATTTTCTCTACCTGATTTAGGAAAAGAATTCCTTTTGATTCTAGGTGCCTAATCAGGCCTGGGGGCAAAGCAAAATTTCCATTACACCCCACCCATGGGTCTCTTCCTATTCGAAGATTTTCTCCATTTCCAATCTGCCATGATAAGCCCTGCTCAATAATCTTGAAGGCCTTTATAGTCGCCTTCCAGACTACCGACACATTTCCTCCTTTCTTATTGGGGTTTCAGATCCAATCTTCTAGAGGGGTGGGGTCGATGTATTTCCGCTTAACCACTTTCGTCCATAGGTTTTCCAATTTGATAATTCTCCACCCTGATTTAGCCGCTAGGGAGGATCCGAAAGTAGTGAGGTCTTTTATACCCCACCCTCCCCATTCTTTCGGTCTTGCCACTTTTTCCCAGGCGACCCAAGGGAGTACTGAATTGTCCTTTGATCCAGCCCAGAGAAATCTGCTACAAATTCTTCTTATCCTTTCCATAATTCCTTTAGGGATCCAGGTCAATGCAACCCAGTACACTGGAATTGCTAATAGGACTGATTTGATTAAAGTTAGCCTTCCTGCTCTGGAAAGCCACTTGAAGCTCCAATGAGAGATTTTGGCTTCAATCTTTGCTAATAGCCAATTCCAGTCCTATTTCCTATATTTATCCAGCTTCAACCAAAACCCCAGATATTTGAAAGGATCTTCGAGCTTATAAACATCAAAGGGTAGAACTGAGGTAATTTGGCTTTTCTCTTGCCTGTTAAAGCCTTCCAGAATGAGCTGAGATTTCCTATAGTTCACTTGCATCCCTGTAGCTTTCATGAAAATCTCAAGAATCTTCTTGATCTCCTTGATTTCTTACTGACTCCCATTACTGAAAAGTAAGATGTCATCGAAAAAGAGAAGGTGCGAAATGTACAAGTTGACTGCTACCTCCAGACCTTTTAAAATTCCTTCCCTTTTGGCTTTTAGTATTAATTGACTCAATCCTTCTGCTACCAAAAGGAAGAGCAAAGGGGATAAAGGGCATCCTTGTCTTAACCCTCTTTTCCCTTTAAAGAAAGGAGAGGCTACTCCATTAATAAGGACCGCATAAATGACACTGGTTATACATCCCATGATCTAGTTGATAAAGTCAACTTTAAAACCCAGATGTGTTAACAACATCCGGAGATAGGTCCAGCTGATTCTGTCATAGGCTTTTGATAGGTCAATTTTCACCACTACTCCTTTTCTTTTCATCTGTTTAACACTGTGGATTGTCTCTTGAGCCACCCCGATGGATTCATGAATTTGGCATCAATCCAAAAATCCAAACTGTTTATTTGAAATGCATCTAGACAGAATTGGCTTTAGACGGACAAAAATCACTTTTGCTATAATTTTATAAATGCTATTACAAAGTGATATAGGCCTGAAATCTTCAAATGATTCTGGATCTTCTTTCTTAGGAATAAGGGCTATAAAGGTTGAGTTAAATGGAGAATAGACCATTCCTTTTCTCCTGGATTCCTCAACCACCTCTGTTAATTCAGATCCAATCTGATCGAAGAAATGCTGGAAGAGTTCTATAGGCCACTCATCCAGCCCAGGGCTTTTGTATTTGGCTATAGATTTTATAATACTCTCCACTTCCTCTTTTGTGACCTCTCCCGTCAAACTCTCGGCTTCTTCCTCCTCCGCATACTGGGGAAAACATTGGGCTGTTCTGATAACCTCTGCTAATGTTGACTCCCCTTGATCAGAGAATAAATTTTGGAAATGGTTTCTCCCCATGTTCGAGAGAGATTCAAAAGAATTGGCCTCCCTACCTTCCTCGTCCTTTAACTTCCAGATGATATTCTTTATCTTCCTCCCTTTTGCATAATTGTGAAAAAAAAATGTGTTTTCATCTCCAGCCTTCAGCCAGATCACCCTGCTTTCCAACCTCCATTCCTCTTCTCTGACCAGAAGTATTTTACTTCTCTATTTTTCTAGTAGCAAGATCCTGTCCTTTGACTCCTGAGATTCATAGCCATTCAATTCAGGTTTTTCCAATTCCCCAAGCTCCAAATTGATATTGATTAAATCTTCATTTTGTTTCTGCTTCCTCTTCTTAGCCCAATCCACAGTGGCCTTCTTCAATCTTTTCAAATTCTCCATGAACAGAAAGCTCTTGTCCTCCAAGGCGTTCCTACACGGAGATTGCAAAGTTTCTTTGAATAGCTTTTAGAAAGATTCCTCCTGCATCCAGGATGCGTTGAATTTGAAGGGGGCAACCGACTTAGGGGGGGGCTTTGACAGCTCAAGAAGGACTGGAAAAATATCCGAGTTTCCCCCTTCTCCCACCCATTTCCTGAAAACCAGAATTCTGGAAGCTAGATCTTCACCTAGAAGAAAACGATATAATCTTTTTGATATTCTAGCTTCACCTGTTCTATGGTTCCTCCATGTAGGTTTTAATTTTACTAGGTTTACATCTATCAGGTTATGCGAAGCAAGGGCATTCAAGAAGAAATCTGATAGAGGATCTTCTTTGGCTGAAGGTCCCCAAGTCTCAGCATTCCCAATTGAGAAATTTAGATCTCCTCCTATCACCAGATTTTGACTTCTTATCACTGATTTAGACAAGAGATTATTCCAAAAAGAGACTCTCCTGGCATGGCCCGTAAATATTTAAAATCGTTATAGAGAACCTGAAATCAGGGGACATAGCTTCCATCCCCAACACATGATCCATCCCCCATATGTTTACTAGTTTCAGTCTTCCTTCCCTGAAGCCAATAGCCAGGCCTCCCGAGTGGCCAACAGAATCCAAGGTTTGAAAATTCCAACCCGGGAGAGTAGAAAAAAGAGATGACGAAACTTCTATGCTCGTGCCTAGAGTATCTTATAACATGAGTACATCTGGGTTATAACATTGAACCATCTCCTTCAGAGCCAGTTTTTTGGGTTTACTGGCTAAACCCCTACAGTTCTAGGAGAGAAAGATCATTTTGTCACTCCCTCATAGGGTTTCGCCGCTCTAAGCACCTCAGGAATTGACAATTGTTTACCTTCTGCCACGTCAAATTTTGCTTTCACCTAAGCCTTAGACAAGTAAGACTTCCTACCCCTAGGTTTCCTCAAAGAGGCCTGGGAAGTATCCATGCCTAAACCTCTGACCGACTCTCCTGAAACAGGTTTTTTGTCAAGGGAGCACAGATTATAATGGCATGCCAGTTTGGAAGGATAGGTTTTCACTTCACAGATTTCATTCGGAATCTCTTCGCAGTTCAGGTTTATTTTGGGAATAGATGAAGTGATGCTATCAACTCGAGTGTGTACATCAGATGAATGACTATGAGAATTTGAATTCAGGCATGCATCTTTAACTTCACAAGAAGGAAAACAAGAGTGCATACCCATCGTGTCTTCAGGGAGGGTTGCAGTCGATTCTTTTGTGATTTTCGGGGTAGCATTCCCGGTTCCGATAGGTGTTCCTTCTGCAATCTCCAGGCACGGGATCTCCTTATGAGTCTACTTCGAAGACATCTCCTTCTCACTCCTATCCACCTCCATGGCATCTTCCTCTTGAGCCTTCTTATGCCTAGAATCTTTTTCTTTTTCGGCTGTTACCACCTCCTCCTCAGCTCTCTTATGTTTCCTCCTGCGACAAAAACCCAACGGGTAGTCCCTTGCTAGATGGCCATACACATGGCATCTGTGACATCTGAATAGCAGATGTTCGTAGTCCAATGGCTGGTCAAAAATGAGGTCTCGGTACTGGATTTTGATATTTTCCACAAGACCTTCTTCGGGGTTAAGACTGACCAATATCCATGCCATGGCCTTATTCTTTGTTTCAATGAAAGACATATCTAATTCCAAATAAGTGTCGAGCATATTCCCTATGGACCTGAAAACTGAATCCACCCAAAGGAAAGGAGGCAGACCAGGAACTCGAACCCAGACCGGGAAAGTTTCAACCTTTTCTCGCTACACGTCAAACAGTGGAGTCCATCGCCTGAAAATTACAGGATGGTTGGCGAAGGCCCAATTTTTCCCCATAACCCAGTTCGACATTTCCTTCTTCTCAAATTGCACCATGAACCATCCTTTTGCCAGAACTGATACCTTGAAAGATTTTTCTGGGGCCGCCTGCCATTGCTGATCCGCCCAATTTTGGATGAATTGAGCTGAATATTTTTTACCCCTCGCTCGTCCTACCAAAGTGCATCCGGCCACCCTAATAGCTTCCTCTATTTGTACATCCATCCCCAGCACTAGATTTTCTTCGATCTCCTTTTTCTTGATAAATTTCTGTTTCTTCCTTTTCTCCCCATTTTGCCTCTTGCCTGAGACCTCCTCCCTACCTTGTGTGACAACAGCACCATTTGCCGCTTCTGCTTGCTGCGAAGAATTGTTCTTGTCCACTGGAGGATTTTCTGAGGGGGTCTCTGTAGCAATGACTTCCGCATTGCCCCTGTTTCCAGTTCCTTTGTCAACATCCTTTGCTAATCCCACCTCTGCTAACTGCTTAACCGTTTCGAAAGCCAGATCTTCCTTCCTTAGACCTGATCCCTCTCCAGATCCCGCTTCCACCAATCCAGAAATCACGCTAGGGTTTATCAAATCTCTTGCAATAGAGGATCTGGTTATAGCCAGGGATCTTCCTACCTCAACCGACCCTAGGTCAGTTTTGAGCCCTCCTCCCGAGCTATGCCAAGTCCAGCTTTTTGATCCATGATTGAGTACCAAATCTTCAAGACCTCCGGTAAAAGAACGAGAAGGAAGGAGGGATTTGGCATTACTTACTTGGAGATAGCTGGGTACATCCGCCTGAGGGTAACCCTCCTTCTGAATTCTTGATTTCTGGGGTTCGAATTGGCCAAGAGCCTCCTGATTGCTCTGCACGGTCAGCCCCAAGCTTTCTACCAACAATCTGATCGAAGCCATGTTCCTCCACGAATCTTGCAGATCTGGTTCCGGTTCAAGATCCCATGGTGGCCGCTTGTCCCAAATAATCGCTCAATATTCTGAGTCGTTAAATCCTTCCCCCATACCGACAGAATGTCTTCCGGCTCGGGGTCGAGTTCAACAACCTCACTAGGGTTGACCATGTTTAATGTAGCAGATTAAGCGCTAAACCCGCCAAACGTGTTGAGATTGCAACAAGATGATGAGCTTAGTGGAAAGGAGTCGCCTTCACTAAGTGGGCCCGCAGGCTATTTTTGGCGCAAAGTCTATTTTTAGACTATGTCTATTTTTAGACATGTGGATCATGATTCTATGAGTTGCAGGATGCTATTTGTGGAGGTTTGGTCAAGTTGGAAAAATAGATGGACTTCTATTTTTAGACATACTGGGCGGAATCTATTTTTAGATTGCCAGTCTAAAAATAGGGATGTCAAATATTATTAGCTCTTAATAATATTTAGACTCTAAACATTATCTTATTCTCTTGGAGCACTTTAGTTTGATGCCTAGAAGTGGCACATGCAGCTGACAGAAGGAATTACGCTTTTCCTAGGGTTTAATTGAAGCTATTGCATGGAGACTTCAGTTAGAACTCATGTGATAGAGTTTGGTGGAGTTGATTGAGGAAGTTAGTGGAGTTGTATTTAGTTTAACTAATCTAAACATAGTTGAGATTTTTGTATCCAAGTTAACTAATACATACAATTAGTGAGAGTGGTGTGAATTAATTATTAATTAATTCACTAATTAAATACTCATTAATCAACTAAAGAATACATCAGTTAACTTCAGTGCATGGACAGTTTCAGTGGAGACCAGTGCAGGAATAGGTGAAAGAGCAGGTTAACTATCAGTTGTGACTATAATGTTGCTATTTGCAACACACAGATAGGTGGAGTATTCAATGAGGATTGCACAGTTCAGGCCAGGTGTTTTATCTATTTAATGAAGCCATCCCATAGCTTGAAAACGCAATAGAGGCTGGCTATCAAGTGGCTAAGGGTTGGAGCATGAGCTTTGCTAGATCTAGCTTGATAGTGTGTAGCAATTGAGGGTGTGCATGAGAGCTTGTGAGGAGCTTTTGTACTATGATTGTTACATGATCTCCATGACATATAATATACGGATAGTTGGGGTTTTCAGCTTTAAGCTTTCCCATTAAATACTGTGTTCATATGTGTGATTGTTTGTGGTTTTAATGTATGCATGCAATTGATTTTATTTCCGCATGTGATGATCAATGGTAGAAGAGATTATGTATTATGCATGAAGCTAAAATAGTGTGTGATCAGGAGAATCTCGGTGAATAATATCTCAGTTATTCAAAATTTCTACAAAACGGACCGTTCCCGGCTCCAGCAACAGGATAAAGACCTCGGGTAAGTCGGAGAGAGCGACAGTTATGGCGACCGGAAGACAGCGTCTCAGGCACTTTCCTATTGCCGAAATCGTGAAATCAACAAAAGCGTCCACATTTCAAGGCGATCCGTCTGTTCCCTGCCAGATGTCTTCATCTGATGCCCTGATCCGCCACCTGTTCCTCCAAATCCCCAAATTAACTGCATTTTCTAATCCTGGGCCTATTCCTGCGCTCCCCCGATATTAACTAGTGCTTTGGAAGAAATTGGCCAGTCCATTTATTTTCCCAAACAATGGCTCAAAATGCTAATATAATTAAACATGAACCGATTTCCATTTTCTTTTTACTTCAAGTAATTTTTATTTCTTTTCCAAAAAATTGCTAATGTAATTAAACATGAACCGATTTATATTTTCCTTTTACCTTCTTGTGGTTACCTTCTTGTGATGATAGATTAGATATAAAAATGTAAGGTAAAAAGCTTCAAACACTTATAAAAGCATGAAAATTTGACGATAAATAATTAAATTGCTGCAGGCAAAAAGGTGTGTTATCTCATTAAAAATAAAATACAAACATAAAAATTAAATTATTATTATTACTAACATTTTTATTGTTCCTTAAATATATTTTTTTTCAAATATATCAAAAAAGTACTTTACACTGTATTCTACATTATAACTTTTTAATTTTACCATTAACGGAGAGTTCGCCATAATTATGCTTTGGCGTTTGATTATGGTTTTAATATATATCTCACGTTTTTCCGACCTTGAATGTGGAGGTGCACAAAATTCCCAATTAACGAATTGAGAATAGTGGGATAGGGTTTAGTCCCCGAATAGGAATAGTGGAATAGGGGAGGTCCTATAAATGTCCCCGAATCTTCCCCATTTGTCGCATCTTTATTTCAATATATGAATTTTGTTGTGGGAGAAAAGATGGGGAGGTCCCACCAGTGTAAAACTTAAGTCATAATTTTCCGTCTGAGTGAGTTGAATTTAAAGAGAATGGTACCAAAGTCAAACTTCATCATAATTAAGAGAAAACATACAACCATGAAAGTAGTTATATATCCCTTTTCATTCTTTCCATAAATGGCCATCAAATCCCATTAAAATATAATGGAGGTTCGCTTTCATTCTTTCAATAATACATGGCCATCAAATCTCATTATAATACATTATTATAAGGAAGATATCATTATTAATGGAGAATATAATAATAATTGTATTTGATATTCTATTTTCTCATTCTAATTATTTGGTGTAATTTTTATAGGAATGTATTTATATTTAATTATTTGTTGTTTCAATTTCATGATAATATATTTGATATTTTATTTTCTCATTCTAATTATTTGGTGTGATTTTTTATAGTAATGTGTGTATATTTAATTATTTGGTGTATCAATTTCATGATAATATATTATTCAGGAAAATAAATTTATTTATTTTTTTCGAGAAAAATTTGGGTAGATCAACTGAACACGAAGGGAACGAAGGGATCACATCCCACCAAACTTGAAGAGTGTTAAGGAGAATTGAACTCATTACTGCACAATGGCAAGGTACTTTAGCAATGTGACCTCGACCAATTCAGCTAACCCTCAGGACTAGGAAAGGAAGATTATCAACAAATAATTGTCAATATTTTAATTTTTCATTCCAATTATTTGATGTGTCAATCCTATGATAATACACTATTTAGGAAGGGAAGATGGTCAACAAACAACTATAAATGTTTTATTTTCTCATTTCAAAATAAAATTAGAAACTGTGATTGATTGTAATTCTTGAGGAAGTAAGTATAAATTTTAAAATATTTTATTATTATTTATGGTTATGCATAAGGTCTTAAATCACTGCATATGTTGTCTTAAGGGAATCACTACTTACTAGTGTGATGTGGGCATCATTATAATGTTTTACATGTGCCATTTTTAAATTTTGTCAACTTGGAATTAGCTTGGAGCCTTGACCATTGTATGGGGATGAAAACTAACATCTTGGGCCTTAAACGATGTTATATATTTTATAGGTGATGCATGGGGCATTAACCACAACATTTATTATGTACATGTAATCTTTGGCCTATGAGTGGAATATAGTAAAAATGATGAATATCCACACACCACATATGGATATCAAGACTCTAGTTATGGTTTAGTGATGGAAATTAAGATATTAGGTCTTAATAGATGCTTGTGGGGTTCATGAACCATGCAGGTACCCTAAACCACCACATAGGCCCTATAAATTGTAACCATACTTATGATATAAGAAACAATCGAAAATTTTGTGCACCATGGATCATCTTAAGGGTTTGGCCATGGTTTGGAGATGAGAACCAAGGTCTTAGCACCTATAAAATAATTTTATGAATCATGAGCCGTTCATGGTGTCCTACATCTCCTCACTTTAGTTGTAGAGAGTCTTTTTCCTACAAGTGTGACATGGGCTTCACTATAATATTTTATACATCAAGGATAAAGACCTAGATGATTCTTTAGGGATAAAAACTAATGTTTTAGGCCCTAAAATATACCCTTAGAGTTTATGGGCCATCTAAGGCCTTAAACAATATTTGATACCATACAAAGTGAATATTTGGCTTATGAGTGATACATAGATACCACATTAGGCCTTTATGTACCAAGGATGGTTCTCGAGGCCTTGATAAGGGCAGAGGGAACAAAACGTAAATATTATACCTTCATAAATACTTTTAGGGTACACAAGTTATGTACAATGCCCTAAAACACTACTTATTCATTATAGAGGGACTATTTAACTAAGAGTTGGATAAGAACATTATTTTGAGGATTTACACATTAAGGATAGTTCCTAGGTAATTTAGAATGGACCACTATATAAATTTTCATTTTTTTAGTTCTTTTTAATTGGAAAACTTCAAGTAATTGACTTCTACGATTTAGTTTAGAGGAAGGTCATATTTTGGTGATTTTTGGTCCTAAAAATTCGAAGTGTATTTGGGGCATGAAATGGATATCTTACTGATCAAATATTCGTAATCAAATTCCACAACCATTTAGTGTTATTCTACACATTAATGGTGTTTGAAAGATGCAAATATCACCTCAATCAAAGTTTATATGTGGAAGTTATAACTCTTACAAGTTGACCTATGATTTTGACCACTACGGTACCAAATGCATGTCACATTAACTCCCGTTACTCATACAAGTGGAGCCATTAATATGTGAAATTTCAAGGAGAATCTAGAGGGTCCAAAAACTTAAACCTAACCTTAAACAACTTCGAAGACATGTTAAATACCCACTTTCTAGAAAAGGAAGGGGTTCCATTCGTGTTGTATTGATTAACTATTCCATATTTGATTAGAGAAAAAGAGTGAGATATTGTGAAAAGAACATAGGATGTAGAAGATCCTATAATATCCATATATACCATAGTGTCTATGGAAACTCCATAGTAATTCCATCTTTTCTTTTATTTTAATATAATGAGAATAGGAATATTTAAATATATTGAATAATATTTTTTTTATAAAATTTTACTAATGCAATAAGTAAATATATATATATATGTGTGGGGCTGCTGCTGTAGGGTTAGGTTTTTCATGCAGTTCGTTTCCAAGCGACGTCACTGGTCTCGAGCTAGTAAGGTGCATCAAAGGCAAGCAATGGAGCGGAGACGTTGTCCTTTGCGTCCTTTGAGACGTGGACCGATGGGAGATTATTATTAAATCTATTACGGAATGGTCCAATTTCTGTTATTGTTCGCAAACGGTCCTTGACGTTAAGCGAATGCTCTGCCCTGTTAAAATATTTTCTAAATGGGCTCCTCAAAAAACTAAAAATAAATAACAGAGTATTAAAAAGGAGTCCAAAGCTTATATTTCTAACAGCGACATGGATTGTTTGGGATGGCTGCATTAGGTGTGTCCTACGGGGATGTTTATTGAACATCCTTCTCTCCGTGCACAAGGATCTCATGTTTATGTTGTCTTTAGTGATCTGAATCCGATCAAGAAGCAACCTCCTGTGATTTATTTGGGGTTTGCAGATCTGAAGAGGCCTATGTACATGTGGGATTTGTCTTTTCATTGGAATCTCTATCATTTTTCCTTTTCTAATTTGGCCAAAAGGTAGATAGAGAAGGAAAAGGAAAAATTTCATATTTTTTTTAATAAACTTAGTGGGAAGAATTTTGTTTTCTGGATTAGGGGCTCGGACATGGTGGAAAACTTGAAATAGAGAATTCACAATAGTCTTAGTATATCTGCAATTTTTCAATGCTTATTTTTTAAGGGAACATGCTACATGACTCTTTCAAGGACTATGACATTACGTGGAACTCCACCGTCATTTTAAATCGGAGGTTGTGTGGTGGAGCTCAAAGCTCCGAAAGCCTAGTGGATTTGTATCTTTCAAGGATGTAGTACAAGGGAAGAATCATATCCCATCATATCCCATCATATCCCAAACAACCCAAGACCCTACATCATAGAACAAATGGAACAAGCACTAGCCATGGAAGTTAATCTTCTAGAGGTAAATTCTCTTTTTTTTTTCTCCAATTCAGAGATGTTATATGTAGATTGGATGTTTTTTGTCCTATATCTGATGCATTACACCATGATTTTTCTCTAGTTGGACCCCCAACTGTGATATCTATTTATGATCCAAAGGTTTCTTCATTGTTTAATTCGATACACAAAAATATCAGGAGTATGTTCTAAATGATGGGCCATGGTTTTGGGGTAGATTTGGGCTCTTTATTACTCCATGGTTCCCATATTGATGCTACAAATATGGTGGTCTCAACAATGTCGATATGGGTGAGATTACCTAATCTCCGTCTTCTTTTTTGGCATCATAAGGTCCTAGAGGATATTAGAAATACTCTAGGAAAATTTAAAAAGATGGACCTTGAAAGAACATGAAAGGTATCTTTACTTTCGCTAGTATTCGTGTAGAGATAGACCTTAACAAACGTCTACCTAACCTCATTCAAATGAAACATAAATTTTTTTAGTGGACCCAAGTATTAGATTACGATAACACAACATTCATATGTCGAATATACTTTCAAACAAGATACTTGTAGAACACATGCCTGCAGGAAATAAATACCCAACAAAGAAAAAGAGGTAGGCCCATAAGCCAAAGGGATGGAAGGTATCTTACCCGCACCTATCAAATGAGGAAGAAGAAGAAACCATGGACAACCATCGAAATGTGAATGAACAGGTTCGACATGATAACCATGTAAAAGGTTGTGTTGTGGCTCAGTCTGGAATCACAACCCACATTCACAAGGGTACCAAATTAATAAAGATCCAAGCATTAGAGCAGTAGAAAGAGGAAACACAATGAAAAGGGCATGGGGGCTATAAAAGATAACTCATGTCACTGAGAGCTCAGACTAAGATCAAGATGTCCCCTTGCAAACAACTGGAAATGAATTGGCAATGGTACCGATTGATCCCAACCCTGGGGGTTGGCGAAAGGTCAAAAATAAAAATAAAAATTATGTGATTTTTATCACACTCAACTTCGGCATATTTTATGTAATTTTTCCAAATTTCCTTTTTTATTTTTCATAAGCCAAAAGACTTATATGATCGAATACTTTCAACATCTACAAAATGTAATTTTATTCCTTATTTCAAGTTGAATAAAATTATGATTTTTCTTATAGAAAAAATATATAATTAATTTAAAGTAATTAAATTTATACATGAAAATAGTCATTTATCTCATTAACAAATAAATTTAAATAATATTTTAATATATAATCAAATTGTACCTTTAAATAATAATAATAATAAGGTTGTAAATATTATTATTATAATATTATAAAAAAAATATTATTTTAATTAATAAGTTTAATAGTATAATATTAAATAATTACAAATAACCAATTATTATAAATCCATAATTTTATTGAATGATTTACACCATATACTAATTCTAATTTTTTAAAAAATTTATAATTCTATAATGTTATTATATTAAAAAAATTCCTCGTTGTTTTTATTTGACCACGCTTTTTTCATATATCTCACGTTTTAAATTATGTTCTAGAAGATAAAAAATTTCATCGTTGAATGCGGAGGTCCAAACATCTCACCCATTTATGAAAGTTATAAATTGTGAAATCGGAAAGTCTACCGATGTCTTCCCTCTGGCGATCCTTATTTTCTAAGCTATTAATGAGACTGAGTATATACCATCCACGGTTAAATTTAAACAAATTTAAATCTAACTGACCAGATATATATTATATATTTCAAATTATAAATTTGTTCTGCGAGAAAAAGTATTATAAACCCTTTAAATGGGGAGGTATCACAAATATATTCTATTTAACTCATAATTTTCCATTGAAAGAGAATGTGTAGCCCTCACCCATTAAAAATCTTGGATAATAAAGTAGTCTAGTCACTCTAGACTAAACCCTACCCGTTACCCTAATCTATCTTGAATAATAAAGTAGTCTAGTCACTCTAGACTAAGCCCTATCCCTTAGGCTCTTATTATTGCACGTATATCTTCCACTCTGCTATTTAATGTCTGATGCTTTAGATGCAAGCAAATATATATCTTTATAATGGGGGGAGGGACACTCATGTAGATTCCTTCTCATCCTTTTTATAAGTGGTTATTAAATTTCATGATAATACATTATTTATGATAAGATAAATAATGAATATTATTTTTTTATTTTTTGGTTATTAAATTTCATGATAATACATTATTTATGATAAGATAAATAATGAATATTATTTATTTTTTTATTTTATTTTTACTATTTGATGTATTAGTTATATTGAGAAGTACTTTTTAATGTAATATGGAAGAGATGTTATAATGTTTTGTTATGTTATGTAAACACTTTGATTTGGTCAAATAAAAATAAAAAATTATAACAAGTTGATGTTTATAATGAAAATATGTGGTTTTGCTAATGATATATTTTTAATCTATTAAGCGCCTAAAGTAAAGGTTTTGGGTTTTGAAAACACATGGTTTTGCCAATGATATATTCTTAATCTATTAAGCGCCCAGAGTGATCAAATCCTTTGAGATGCAAACTTTTTTTCAAGTTTTGCATTCAAAAAAAAGGTTTACACCTTGGAGATTTAATCCTTCTAATCTCTTGATAAATTTTTAGTTAAAATGAATCTAGATTATTTTTATGATAGTACATTTTTAAGGAAAGAAAATCATTAACAAATAACTACTAATATTTTATTTCTCATTTCAATTATGCTACATTATTTAAAAAAGGAAGATCATCAATAAATAAATGATTATCAATATTTTATTTCTCATTTATAATTATACTTATCGTTATATTGTTTAAAATTTCAGGTAAAAAGGTTTGAATTTCAATTAGGTATGAAAATTTTAAATATATTTTATTAAATTTATTAAAGTTTTGAAAAAATTAAATATTAAAATAAATATTTTGAAAATTTAAAAATATATTTTGAAAATTTTAGAATATTTTAAAAGTATTTTTTTTTTCGTTACGGGTGGTTTTACATTCATTGATACCAAGGTGTTGGACAGAACCACGAAAATTATGAGAGCTTATACAAGATGATGGTTCCCAGTTGTACTTTCAGCTGAATTTTTCGGGTCTGGTCTGACAAAAAAATATCGAATACTACGCGTGCGAGCCAAAACCTCCACTGGTTTCTAAGGATTAATCCGGAAGGCTTTGCATTTAATTATTACAAATATTAAAAAAATCTTTAACATAAAAACAAAATTAGTAATAAAAAGACCAAAAGGAATTCAACTTTTAATAATCTCTCATTTAAATTAAAAATATGAAATAAGAAAAATATATATAAATTTAAATATTAATTATATATCAATTATATTGTTTTTATATTAATATTAATTTTTTTTAATTTAATTTTATCATTTATATGTAGAATATTGAATTAAAAGAAATATATATTGATTTATTTATATTTTAGTTTGATATTATTTTTAAAAAATTATTTTATTAATCCTACATAGTATATGTATTTACACATAATGCTTTTTCACATGAGTTTGGATGAATATTTTGATTTTTTTTACTATAATTATTCTTTTAAATATATAAATATCTTTACTTTTTAATGAGATTTTATGGTTTTGATTATTAATATTTTTTATTTTTGGGATTTGTTTATTTGATAAAATATAATTGTTGTATTCTTTTACAAAGATTCAAGTCCTTCTAAAGAGATGTTCATTCTTCATAGACCAGTATGTTTACTTGTGAAAATGAGTTTCTAATAAAATACAATAAACTAAGATAAAATAAAGTAGACAATCATTTATTGAAAGCATCAAAGTATATGCCTAAATCACTCAAAAAAAGGCAAGCCAAATGAGATCCCATGTAAGAAACAATATGTGGTAAGTTTCATCATCCATAAGTAGCATGAAATGCATCAATTTGATTGTGATTTTGTAGGAAGTGCCTCAAGCACATGGGAGTGTGTGACGCTATCCTCAAGGACAACATATTGCTACTAAATCACTGTATTATTTCCATTCCTAGGTTACTGGAATCCTAAACATGTGTGCCAAATAATCACACATATTCCTCGTACCTATCTTCAAGTCCTCATACTAAATATTTAAAAAAAAATCCACCATGTTCCAAGGTCTTATTAAACTCATGCTACCCCCTTTCACTATGAAAATGATTGCAGAACTTTGAGATTTGGTCCCATCATCAATCAAACACACCACCTATGTTGAAAAACGCCGCAAGAAATTCTCAATTTGATTTTTCCTTGATTAAGTTGAGAAAATTCGAATTTCCACATCAGTAGACAACTTGGATGCAATTAACTGAGGTGCATTGGCTCTTGTCACTCAGTTAGCTAAGTAAATTCGTGTTGGAGGAGTTAGAGTTTAGTTCATCATGTATGATTGCTAATTTGTAGCAATCAAGGTCAACCATTTCAAGTTGTTTTCAGTTAAACTAGTTCTAATTGTTGGAGGGACTAGTGGAAGGTTAGTTGTGCAGTGGGACTTTAGTAAAAACTCAGTGATCATCCAATTAATTGATCAATCAACCCAAAATAGCTAGTGCATGCAGAGAATTCGAGTTCCCCGGCTATGGTGGAGATTCCAAGGTAGTGTAACATCAATTGTAGACTAGTCTTGAGTGTACAAACGTGCATGCAGATAGATGATCAACCTTGGGAATTGCGTAATCCATTTTGGAGAAATTCCTAAATAATAAGCTCCTTATTTCTCAAGGAATTGCACAAGGAAATAGGGTCTCAAAAAGAGGCAAAAATTGACTAATTCTGGGTCAAAGCTTCTAAGTGAGCAGAGATATAGGTTATTCACTTGCAGGCTATTCTCATTTGAGCAAAGCAATTGTAATACATCTCTATTCATCGGGTTAATGGAAGCAGACATTGGGGTTTTTAGAAGATTGCTTCCCCCATAAAGAAATATTGCGTTCATGTGTGTTATTTCTCATTGCATGCTTGTGATTGATGTTCTAAATTATGAATTGAATTCTGCAGAGCAGTAGAGTAGGTTTGTGTCTTGTGATTTCAATTAAAATTTCAGGAGCAGTTACAAATCTACATCATAATTTCTACACGGTATCAGAGCATGATTCACATTAGAGCAGGAATTAGAAATTTGTTTCTTAGGAGGTTTTATTTTGACGTTCAGTGTAGCAGGATCTCTCTAGAGTTAAGAAGATGAACTTCAATGGGTTGAGGCTAGAGTATTCCTTGTAAGGAAACTTTAATTTCATCACATGGAAGGGTCACATGGAGGCGGTATGGATGACAATGAATTGCTAGAATACATCAAGACAAATGTTGCAAAACCACAAGCATTTGATGCCTAGAACCTTGCTTAGTGGAAGAAAGATGTAGCCAAGGAGAGTAGAATAATCTTGGAGGGAGTATGGGATCACATTGTATCAAATATCAACGGAAAAGAAACTTCATTCGAAATGTGGAAAGCAATGAAAAAATTGTTTGAGAATAGTAGTGACCACATGAAGCTGGCTCTCAAGGATAAACTTAAAAATATCAAGATGCAAAAGAATAACACTATTCCGTAGTATCTGAGCAAGTTCAGGCAAGTTTATGATGGACATGAAGGGTTGGTGTTAATGTTGCAAAATATGACGTGGTAAGTCTAGCCCTTTGAGGCCTTCCCAAGAGCTGGCATAACTACCAAGATTTAGTGAACGGGAGGGACAAACTACCAAATTGGGAACACTTATGGTATGTCATAGTACAAGAGGAAATAAGGTGGAATACCAGAGATGGGACTTCATCCAAGGGAGAGGATGAAGAAAAATTTGCATTGGTTGGAAACGGAAAGAAGGGAAAAGGGAAGAAATCTAAATCCAAACCAGATTCCAGCCAAGGGGGCAAGAATAAATATTTTTCCAAAATTAAATGCTTCAATTGTCATGAATTCAGGAACTATGCCACGAAGTGTCCATACAAAAAATCAAGAAATAAGACCTTAGCATGAATCCATGGCTTCACAGTTCAAGCTTGACTCTATCCTTATTGCATGCATGGCCAACGCAATGATGGGGAGCATGTGGTACTTGGACGCAGGTGCATCATTCCACATGACAAGGTGTAGAGAGTTTTCCAGTGACCTACAAGATTAAGATTTGCAGATGCACATGGAGATGGGGGACAACGAAAGGTACAATGCGATCGAGATTGGTACAATCACCTTTCTTAGGGAGTTGAGCTCCCCTCTCAAGATAAAGGATGTCATGTTCATTCCGAGTCTACATAAAAATCTCATCTTTTTTGCAGTTTTGGAAGACCATGGTTATGATGTGATCTTCATCAAAGGAAAAACATTCCTAAGACATATAGCCACAGGAAAGGTGTAGAAATTTTAATACAATTATGTATTTCTTGGATTCTCCTAATCTAACAATTATATGCCACTGTTAAATACAAAATCCCTCTACTTAAATCACTACAGAAATTTAATCGCTAATTACAAACACATGAAGAACAATCAATTAAACATAACACAAATGTTTTTACCGGGAAAGCATAAAGCTTAAAACCCCACTATCATATATTATGTATATATCATGGATCATGAAAAAATATCATACAAAACTCTAATCCAAGAGCTCTAAGTACAATATACAATCGTCTCACACTGTCATACAAAAATTGGCAAATACATGCACCAATTTACTGCCTCCTGACAACCTGCCTCCACTGCGCAATACCTGCTGATCAAAATACCTGAATGAATGAGATACTTCCTTGCCTTAACTACGCAATCCTCATTGGCATCTCCAATGTGTGTGTGGTTGCATGAGTGCACCCACTAATGTCACAACAGCTAGTCAAATTGTCCCTTTCACCTATCTCTCAATTGGGTCTCCACTGGATCTGATATGCATGTAGTTAACAGTAGTAAATCTTCAGTTGCATGTGAGATCACTCCATGTGAATCAATTTAATATTTAATTCATTGATCTCTCACTAATGTATCTTTAGTTACAACTAGTTACAGCTAGCACAACTGAGTTTAACTCACTTAACTGAGTTAAACTACTTTACAACTCACATAACTACAAATCCAACTCTGTTACAACTTCGTGTCACTTAATTACAACGAAGTCCACTCGCATGTCCCACCGACCAACCTTAGAACTCGTAATTCCTTCAGTCAACTGGTTTTCCACATCAGTTAACTGAAATCAAGTGCTTCAAGAGAATAGATTATTATTTATTGTCTAATTATTATTAAGAGATAATAATAATCGACATACATTCTATTTTTAGACATGTGATCTATAAATAGACTGCGCTCATGCATCTAAAAGTAGAAACTCATCTATAAATAGAATTTTCTCAACCATCTATAAATAGACTCTCGTTATAAATAGACTTTTCTCAACATTCTAAAAATACACATACACCTAAAAATAGCTTGCGGGCCCCACCTAGTGTAGGTGCTTAATTTTCATTAGGATCATCATCTTATTGAATCCCAGCACTCCCTCTCAAAAAGAAAGGGATTATACTTCACCGTGATCCTGCCTCTATGGTATTCGATTTTTCTCCTAGTGAGCACCTTCATCAGAATCTCTACATCCTGATCTTCTGTAGGAATGTACTGAAGCCACATGATATTCCATTGCACACAATCTCTGATATTATGATACTAGATATCTATATGCTTATATCTATCATGAATCACAGGATTAATCGAGAGTTTAATGAAACTATGATTATCACAATGAATCACTATAGGATCTAAATGAGAACCAAACAAACCGACTCAGATCTTTCTCATCCAGATAGCCTCACATGCAGCTTGACTTGCTGCCATGTATTTCTCTTCCATTGAAATGAGTGCCACGAATCTCTGTTTCCTAATGTACCAAGAAAAAGCTGTAGATCCGATATTGAAGACCCCTCCTAATGTGCTCTTGCTGTTCGTTGGGCTTCTCGCCCAATCTGCATTCGTGAAGCCATGCAACTTCACCTCATCCATCTGTCTGTACCATAAGCCATACTCAAATGTGCCCCTGAGATATCTCAGGACATGCTTGCCCGCCTTCTAAAAGAGCTTGGTAGGCTTAACCATTGCTTGACTAAGCTGGTTCACCGCATAGCATATGTATGGTCTTGTATTTACCAAATACATTAGCGAGCCCACTAACTGTCGATAGACAATAGCATCCACTACCTCTCCAGATGTAACGTCCTCTTTCCTCCAGTTTTCTGGAAGAGGAGTATCCATGGGTTTGCAACCCTCCATGTGAAACTTACCCAGTATCTCCCTTGCATACTTGCCTTGAGACACAAAAATTTCACCATCTCACTACCATATTTCCAATCCAAGGAAATAGTGAAGGATGCCCATATCCTTCATCTCAAACTCCTTTGCAAGGTCCTCCTTGCATGAGTGTATCAGCTACTCATCACCAGTCAATATTAAATCATCAACATAAAGAACAATGATTAAAAGCTTACCCTCCACCACAATTTGGTATAGGTTTGCATCCACCTCACTCTTGGTGAAGCCAAGTCCAGTGAAATAGCTGTCAATCTGAGTGTAGCAAGCACGGGGTGCTTACTTCAGCCCATACAACACTCTTTTGAGTCTGCACAAATGTGACTTACTGCTAAAGATCTCAAATTCTTCTGGCTTCTCAATGTACACTTCTTCCTCAATGATCCCATTAAGGAATGCAATCTTCACATCCATCTGATGAATGTGCCAACCCATCTGCACTGAGAGAGCAAGGATGGTCCTTATGGAAGAATACCATGCAATAGGTGAAAATGTTTCTTCATAATCAATCCCCTCGATCTGTGAGAAGCCCTAGGTCACAAATCTGGCCTTGTATTTCTCAACACTCCCATCAGCAGCTTGCTTTACCTTGTAGATCGATATTGGACCTACCACTGATTTATCAACCGATCTTGGAACAATTTCCCAAGCACTATTTCTGACAATGGAGACATACTCCTCCACCATTGCATCTACCCATGTGGGCTTTTGCATTGCTTCCTGAAAGGAAGATGGCTCAGTCACAATACATTTTCTCATGAGAGCCATGTATCCAGTGAATCAGTCAGGAGATTGCCTCTGTCTGCGCTATGAAGTAGGGACTCCTACATTCTGTGCCACATCAAGCTTATGTGGTACACCTTTTGCCAGTTCTAATGTTTGGCTCTGCGTGAGTGGAATTCTCCACTCCATGAACCTCCTCCTATAGCTGATCTACATCTAGAGACTCATCTTTGGGAACCAAAAGTTCTTCCTCTTCATGCAAGTATAGCTCCCTCTCAAGCGAAAACTTCATGGATTTCTCCTCATTGAATTTTATATCCCATCACACCATAGTCATTCAACCGTTTGGAAAATAAATACGATAATTATGGAGTGTTTCTGTGCACCCCACAAATATCCCAACCTCAGCAGTCAGCTCCAGCTTCTTCGTGGTGTTCTTGGTCACATGCACATAAACATATGAGACAAAAATCTTAAAGTGAGAAACATCCGGTTTCTTACTAGTAAAAGCTTCTTCAGGTGTACTCATGCCAAGTACTCTATGAGGACAACTGTTTTGCGCATAAACCACAGTGTTGCATGCTTCCGCCCACAAGTTCATTGGTAGGCCCTGATCATGTAGCATCTCTTGTACAACACCCATGATCGTTCTGTTCTTCCTCTTCGCGACCCCATTTTGTTGTGGGTTATGAGGCGCTATGAGTTCTCTTCAAATTCCTTCTTTGCTATAGAAGTATTTGAATTCATTCTAGATATATTCTCCACCATTTTCCCTCCGCAGAGCCTTCACTTGCTTCCCTGACTCTTTCTCAACCAATGCCTTAAACTCACAGAACTTTGAGAATGTTTGATCCTTATTTTGCATGAAGAAGATCTAGCATTTACGAGAAAAGTCATAAAAAAATTAACATAATACCTATGTTTTTCTGTTGAAGAAATTGAGAATGGTCCACATACGTTTGTGTGAAATCTCTCTAGGATCACCGAAGCACAATTCTCCTTTTCATGAAAGGTGGTATTTACAAACGTTCCCATAGTACATCCCTTGCACTGATGTAACTGCACAAGTGTACCCTTGGGAAGTCCTGTAGAAATCTGTTGAAAATTTTTTAGGGCGCAATGGTGAAGATGACCCAATTGCATGTGCCATAATTCACCCTCATCCCAGCTCACAACCTCTTCTGCTTTTCCCACCGTTGCAGAACATCCATACACCTCTAGCTTGTAGATATTCTTAACTTGAATCCCTATCTTCTTGGCCTGAATTATTTTTTTATGAAGCTTTTCCATCACTGAAAACAATGTCATAGCCTCTGTCCTCCAACATTGCGACTAAGACCAAGTTTTTCTTCAGACCTGGAACATGCATAACATATTTCAATTGAAATGGTTTACCTGAATCCCTCTCAAAGGTAATGGTACCAATGCTGGTCGCACTATATCGTCCATCGTTGCCCATGTCTATATGCATTTGGAGATCTTTCTCCTCCAAGTCACTGAAAAAATCCTTATCTCCTGTCATGTGGAAGGAAGCACCGCTATCAAGATACCACACCGATCCCATTGCATTTGAAAACAAGCATGCGATCAAGGAGAAATTAAGTTCAAATTGCAAGGCAAGGGCCTCACCAGATGCAGCTCCAGAAACCTTCTTGTTCTTATTTTTCTATGGGTAGTTAGTGGTGAGATGCCCATGTTCGTGACAGTGAAAACACTTCACCTTGGATAAATCTAGCTTCTTGCCTTTAGACTCAGATTTTGAGTGGAATTTCTTCCCCTTCCCTTTCCTTGCCTTGGTAGCCAAAGCACAATCCTCTTCATCATCATGCTTTGATGAAGAGCCATCTCTGGTGTTCCGCCTGAACTCCTCCTACACTAGATCCGACCACAGTCATTCCCAATCCAGTAGTTTTTCCCATCCGTTGACAAAGTCTTGATAGCTGTGCCAACTCTTAGGAATTCCCAAGAGAGCCAAACTCAGCAAATCATCATCAACAACCTTGATTCCCACACTCCTCAGTTCACCCCGAAATTGGACAAACTTTGTGAGATACTTAGGAATATTGTCGCCCTTCTCCATCTTGATCTTTCTGAGTTTATCCTTCAGCGCCAATTTCCTATGGTCATTGCTACTTTGGAAAAGATCCGTTAAAGCCTTCCACATAGCATATGGAGTGGCTTTCCCATGAAGGCTTGAGAAAATATGGTCTCACACACCTTCCAATAGAATCCTTCTCGTCTTCACTACTTTCTTTTTCCATGCGTCAAGTAATGCAACATCCGTCGAAGTGGGCTTAGGAACATCACTATCGATGAATTCCTTCAAGCCATTATCTTCAAGCACCACCTCCATCCTATCCTTCGATGCAATGTATTTCGCGCTGCCCTCGAGTGCATACTCTAGCCGCAAACCATTGAAAGCCATTTCGATGTTTACTCAACTGTCGAACCAAGAAATTATTGCAGCAAATTCGAATTGTTTCCACCAACAAACTCAACTACTGCTTCAATATTGAAATCTTCTTTGTGATGATACTATGTAGAAATTTCAATACAATTATGTATTCCTGGATTCTCCTGATCTAACAATTATATGCACTGTTAAATATAGAATCCTTCTACTTAAATATTTGTGGAAATTCAATCGCCAATTGCAAACACATGAAGAAAGATCAATCACGCATAACACAAATGTTTTTACTGAGAAAGCATAAAGCTAAAAACCCCACTATCATATATTATGTATATATCATGGATCATGAAACAATCTCATACAAAGCTCTAATCCAAGAGCTGTCAGTACAATATACAATCGTCTCACACTGTCATACAAAAATTGGCAAATACATGCGCCAATTCACTGCCTCCTGACAGCCTACCTCCACTGCGCAATCCCTGCTGATCACAATCCATGAATGAATGAGATACTACCTTGGCTTGACTGTGCAATTCTCATTGGCATCTCCAATGTGTGTGTGGTTGCATGAGTGTACCCACTAATGTCACAACAGATAGTCAAACTGTCCCTTTCACTTATCTCTCAATTGGGTCTCCACTAGATCTGACATGCATGTAGTTAATAGTAGTAAATCTTCAGTTGCATGTGAGATCACTCCATGTGAATTAATTTAATATTTAATTCACTGATCTCTCACTAGTGTATCTTTAGCTACAACTAGTTACAACTAGCACAACTGAGTTTAACTCACTTAACTGAGTTTAACTACTTTACAACTCACATAACTACACATCTAACTCTGTTACAACTTTGTATCACTTAGTTACGAAGTCCACTTGCATGTCCCACCAACCAACCTTAGAACTGGTAATTCCTCTAGTCAACTTGTTTTCCACATCAATTAATTGAAATAAGCACTTCAAGATAATAGATTATTATTTATTGTCTAATTATTATTAAGAGATAATAATGCATTCTATTTTTATACATGCGATCTATAAATAGACTTCTCTCATGCACCTAAAAATAGAAACTCATATATAAATAGAATTTTCTCAACATTCTAAAAATAGACATACACCTAAAAATAGCCTGCGGGCCCCACCTAGTGTGTAGAAATTAGCTGAATAAATCACTTATTCACTGAAGATTAACCTGGTCATATATCAATTTCGAATTGCATACATAACACATAACCTTCTTCTACAATTAATTGTCACATGCGGAAATAACAGAAGCAATCTCACATCAATTCCATCACACATTAACTCAAACATGTATGTGGTGCCTATAGCTGAAAACCCCGCAGCTATTGTGTATATTATAATGGAGAAATCAAGTAACCAAACAAGATAGCACACTTCACAAGTACTGTGACTTCGCGAGTTACTCACACCGACTCAGTTTTGAACAAGTCCGAGGTTCAAAACTCCCTGAGGTTCAAAACTCCCGCCAATTGCCTTGCCTTCATTATGTGAATCACAGTCTCGTATGTGAAGAGGTTCAAGGTTCGAATCCCCTTCCCTTGATCGCGTAATTGTCATGGACAATTCCTCCAAGTGTAATGCAAATCTCATGCAAAACAAATCTACCAACTGATAGCTTTACTCACCCTTTCATCTACCTCTTCCACTGGTCTCCACTGAACTGATCATGCACTGTAGTGAACTGAAGTGTTCTTGAGTTGACTAATGAGTTAATATTTAGCAAATTAAATATTATTTAATTTACTCCACTCATATCTAGTTGATTAGTTAGTTAACTAATCCCAACTAGTTCAACTAAAACAAACAGAACACAACTCCACTACTTGTCCCGTTAACTCCTCCAAAACTCCTGCCACTGAAGTCTAACTGAAGCCAACCATGCAAGATGCCATCAAACCCTAGGAACTACGTGATTCCTTGTGTCAGTTGCATGAGCCACCTCCATGACTCAAACTGAAGTGCGCCAAGAGAGTAAACTGCTGTTTATAGTCAAAATATTATTAAGGGTAAATAATATTTGACTTCCATATTTTTTAGGAGATCAGTCTAAAAATAGCCTGGGTCCTAAAAATTAGGGTCTCATCTATTTTTACCGACATGTCGCATACTCCAAGAATCTCCAAGTAGAATTCCCAAATTATGCTCCGTATGTCTAAAAATAGACATAGTCTAAAAATAGACTTTGCGCCTGAATTTGCCTGCGGGCCCACTTAGTGAAGGCGACTTCATTTCACTAAGCTCCATCATCTTGCTGCATTCTCAACACTCCCTCTCAGCAAGATATGGATTATCTGCAATCCCTATCCTGCCTCTGTGGAATTCGAACTTGCTCCTGGTGAGCGCCTTCGTCAGGATGTCGCCATCCTGATCCTCCGTGGGAACATATGAAAGCATCATGATCCTCCGCTGAACACAATCTCTGATGTGATGGTACCTGATGTCGATATGTTTGGACCTATCATGAAAAAATGGATTAGCCGAGAGCTTGATGCAGCTCTGGTTATCACAGTAGATCATTGTAGGCTCCAAATGCAACCTGAACAAACCCGCGAGGATCTTCCTCATCCAAATAGCCTCACATGCAGCCAAGCTTGCTGCCATGTACTCGGCCTCTGCTGAACTGAGTGCCACGGATCTCTGCTTCCTGCTGTACCAGGAAACTGCTGTCGACCCAATGCCGAAAACTCCTCCAGAAGTGCTCTTCCGGTCTGTTGGGCTCCCTGCCCAATCTGCATCAGTGAAACCAGAAAGCTTCACTCCATCCTCCTGTCTGTACCATAGACCATATCCCGATGTGCCTTTGATATAGCGCAATACATGCTTGCCCGCCTTCCAAAAGAGCTTGGTAGGCTTAACCATAGCTTGCGAAAGCTGGTTAACTGCATAGCATATATCGGGTCGAGTATTGACCAGATACATCAACGACCCCACCAACTGTCTATAGACAGTGGCATCCACTACCTCCTCCGAAGTAGCATCTCCCTTCCTCCAACCACCAGGAAGAGGGGTATCAATAGGCTTGCAGCCTTGCATGTTGAACCTCTCCAGAATCTCCCGGGCATACTTGCCCTGAGAAACAAACAGTCCTCCACTGCGCTGCCAAATCTCCAATCCCAGGAAATAATGAAGGATGCCCAGGTCCTTCATCTCAAACTCTCGTGCAAGATCCTCCTCGCATGAAAGTATCAACTG
>JAXQQM020072398.1:0-86150 GCA_034641835.2 Pinus albicaulis | reverse complement strand
GAAAATGGTCAAGTGGAGTCTACAAACAAAGTTCTTGAAAGTATCATCACCAAAACTGTTCATCTACATAGAAGAGATTGGGCAGAAAGGCTTCCTGAAGCCTTGTGGCCCTACAGAACTACATGGAGAAATACAACAGGACATTCTCCCTATGAACTTGTTTATGGGAAAGAAGTCTTGCTCCCCATTGAGTTCCAAGTCAAGACCTTCAAGATAGCAGTTCAATTGGGGATGAATTTATCAGAAGCCCAAAAGCATAGAATGGAGCAATTAAATGAGCTAGATGAGATCAGACAAGAGGCAATTCTAAGAATTGATCTAGTTCAATATCAAAGAGCTAAATGGCATGACAAGTACATCAAAGAGAAGAAGTTTCAAGAAGGAGATTGGGCATTGTTATTTGATTCCAAGTTTAAAGATTTCAAAGGAAAATTTCAGACTCATTGGCTTGGGCCATATGAGATTGACAAGATCTTTAGCAATGGAGCGGTAAGAATCAAGACCATTGATGAATTTCAAACTCCTCTTATTGTGAATGGCCATAGATTAAAGATCTATCATAAGCCTCTCTCAAAAGAGGAATTTGTCAAAATGTTTCAAGATAATTCTGCAATAAGGCTGGTGAAGAAGAATCCTTCTTCTCCACCAGCCTAGCCTTTGTTCTTTTTAGTTTCAAAAAAAAAAAAAAATTGTATAAGCTTGAAAACCAATCACTGATTGGCAGTCTTATACAGAAAATGTAGGGTGAAAATCAGGAACACCTGACACCCTATATTTTCCAAAAAAAAAAAATTCTCTCTTTCATTTCACAAGTTTTGTGACCACCCATTCCACTTCATTTCACTCCATTTCATTCCATTTCACTTCATTTTATCTATTTCATTCCATTTCACCAATAAAATTCTCTTTCATGACCATTTCCATTTAGTCAATTGTCATCCATTCATTTCCATTCACCCAAATAATAGCTGTGTCAGTTTCCGCAGCTGACATCTGTTTCCGCAGCTGACACCAGTTTCCGCAGCCAGAAGCAGATTCCGCAGCTACCACTCTGTTTTCAAAAGAATGTACAGCCAGATGTTATTTCCATAATCATGAAATAAAATGCAGGTGTGAGGACCAATTATGAAGACATGGGGCATTCAAGATATCAATGAGGAGCAACTAATTGAAGACCAAGGAAAAATGGCAAGAATTCCAAGGTATGAGTAAAAATTTATTTCAAATGGCATTTAAAACACATTTTTACATAGTTATGAACCATAAGCTCCATTATGTGCAATGATTGTATTGACAAACTCCGTAACCACTCCATGATCTCTGTACAATCCTCCCACAATCCTTGCATTCATTCTCAAACGGTACCATAATTAAACCTCTGATCTTCACTCATACTCCGATATTCCACCTGTGACAATGAAACGTAGTTGATTTGACTATGGCTTCTTTCAGCCGCATAAAATCCGTAGCCGTTGTATAAACGTGCTTACATTTATTCTGCAGCCACCAAATTTTAAAACACTGCCGGATGTGTTATACTCCTCCTATTGTTCTATTAATCTCACAGCCGCATTTCCGCCGTGCTCACGTAACCCTTCTCTGTTCCGCTTCACTCCATTTCGTTCTCTGTTACGCTACAGTCTGTATACCCACTCTCTGATATCTACCTACAGTCATCGTGCTCATTTCCGTTCATTCAGCCGTCCTACTTCCATTGAACCCTCCTCACGCAGGCAAGTTTTTAAAGAGCAGAAAGAAGGATGGGTAAATTATTGAGAGCAGAACCAGAGGGACCTAAATTCATGGAAGGATACCCGCAAGTCAGGGATATATTGAAGAAGGCAAAGTGGCTGCGGTTTATCCAAAAGTTTAGAGGCTACCATAAAGAAGTGACAAAAGCGTTTGCAAGGTCTTTCAATGGCCTGGAGGTAGAGATTGGAGACCTTAAGTTCACGGTGAATGAGGCATCTATAGCAACTGCCACAGAACTTCCTCAAGAGGGTGAACGTTGGTTTAAGAACAAAAGCATTAGTGATGAAGCCTGGAGAATAATCCTACAAAACCCAGGTATGGACATAACTATTTTTAAAAGAGGAATTCTTGTTCATGCTTTGAAAGAGGAATGGGCTACTTTGCTGCTAGTTGTTCAAAAATTTATCACCTGTGAAGGCCGTTTTGGGTCAATGTATATGTACCATACCAGATTGCTGATGAATTTTCTAGATAACCAGACCCTCTATCTCCCATACTTTCTATTAAATAGTTTGAAGAAGATGTCTGTGACTGTTCAGAAACATTTAGGGGATGTAGAACCACATCTATATCACCATGGTCTTGTAAAAATTTTGATTGAAAAACAGTTAAAAGAGAACAAGGACACATGGGAACAATTTTTGATTAGAAATTTCTTTGAGGAACCTCAAGAAATTCCTGAAGGTAGCACATCAAGAAGGAGTAGGAGAAAAATAACAAATGATGAAACTCAAAGTACTCCTACTACTACAATTGAAAGAACTAGTAGGGAAGAGAGACTATCAAAAAGGAGGAAGAAAGAAACCAAGGGTAAAAAGCCAATAACATCAAAAGAGAGAAAAAGTATTGAAGCTATGCATCAAACCCCTTCTTCCGAAGAAGATCATCAAGTGTTATCTGAGAGATTGGTTCATCTTCAAGAGCAGTTATCTATAGCCAAGAAGAAAGAGAAAGGAAAACAAAAGCAAAAAGACAGTGGACCACACCGTGTGAGAAGAAGTTCCAGGCTTAAGGGGAAGTTGAGGAAAACGCAAACGAAGGGACCTCATTTTATTGATTTGGGAGAAGAAACATCTGAACAATCCCCAGCTGACCATAGTCCATATCACTCTCATTCAGTCAGTGAACCTGTTTCATTTCATTCTCAGTCGGACATTGAACATAGTTCATCCCATTCTCAGCCAGATTTTGAAGACAACTCTCCTCCACGGCATTTTGGGAACAGCCCAATAAAAATGACACCTGATATAGACCCAAAGCAGCAAGAAGTATGTGATTATATAGAATCCTTATAAAAAGCAGCTATAGGTCCCAGTACTTCATCCATTCAGCCTCACAGATCACAAGATGATCTAGTCCAATCACTGAAACAAGAAGTCTTTGAGCTAGAGCTTTTAAATAGACACATTAAAAATGAAAATGAGACATTGAAGGAACAAAGAAAATTGGACAAAATCATTCATGATAATACCATGCTACATCTGGGAATATGGCAGAAGAAGAACAGGAAATTGAAAAAGAAATGCCAGAAGTTAAGCAGAGCACTGGTTAATATCAAATTCAGATGCTTAATGAAGAAGCCTAGAATGTTAGCAGCACCAAGGAAGAAGAGGAGAGGATTGGATGTACTGGCTGAAGTGTCAAGGCATATGAACTGAAGAAGGATTATCAAAATTTTGGTTGCATGAGGACATGCAACACCTTCTCAGTGGGGGTATGTTGAGTCTCAAATCTGCATCTTTCCTATACACCATTCTAGACCTTTTTCATTCACCTGAACCTTCCAAGTTGTCAATATCATTGTATATTAATTGAAAAAGAGCATCTAAAATGGTTTTTAACTATATTTTGTGTCTGCTGTTTGATTTAGATTTTTGCTCATTTAGCTGCAGAATCTTGCCACTTTCCGCAGCTGCTGCAACTTTCCGCAGCCATTTTGTGAAAGTCTATGTTGCAGGTGTCTTCAGGTAAAACGAGCCACATGGGCAAGTCAGAAATGATGTGGACATGGATCATGTCCTATTGGCTCGAGAAAATTCACTTAAGGAGGCTGTGGTCAAAGGTGGCCAAGTGGAAGTCAACCATAGAGTCCCACGGTGACAGGACTCTGTTTCTCATCACGTGAAGATTTGTATGACCGTTTCTAATTTACGGGAGACACATCAACACCTGTACACGACTCCATAAGCCGAATCCAACATCCACTCTTCATAGATTTACTCTTCACTGCGGCCATGATGCTGGATCTTTGGACGTGATGGTTTACGTGTCTCTATCAGCACAAACTTTAGGGAATTAGTTATATTACCTTTGTTATAAATAACGCATTTGCATACGCATATTAGATTAGCCTCCAGATAGCTCTGTAATGTAATTACGTTGCCACTGTGCCGTAATATCATCTCTCTGTTATGACTGCATTTTAATATATAAGAAGACTCTGTTTCCAAGCGTAATTCGTATTTGAAGGTTGTTGCCCGAGGCTGGTGCAGAGGGCCCCTGCACACGCTGAGGTTTTGTGCATTATTGTATAGTTTCTTGTTTTGTTTCTTTAAATTCATTGTGCCATAATCATTCATGTGTTTATACATTGCATCTTTCATGGTATTTATGCTTCATCTCTATTTATAATCTTTCATGCTTTACATCTTACTTCTGTCCATAATCTTTCATGTTTTATGTTGTTGTTAACTGATCAGTGTTCTTGTTTCAGATTACAAATAGGAAGCCCAGGCATTTGCATATCTTTTGACTAATGACATGGAATCAATATTGTTCTGCTGCTAATTTATTTTTCTTAGTTTTTGTTTAATTCCAGTACTGCTTTGTTTATTTCAGTCTTGCACATTTGTTTCAGTAGTTAGATTTAAATATATTAAACTGCTCATGTCATTTTCAGTTACCTCCGAAAGCCACAGCTGGACTGATGGTGAGGGATTGAAGTATGAGTGTGTAGTTTGATATTAGTTTACTTTCTACAAGTTAGATATATTAAATTTCTCATGTCATTTTCAGTTACCTCCGAAAGCCACAGCTGGACTGATGGTGAGGGATTGAAGTATGAGTGTGTATTTTGATATTAGTTTACTTTCTGCAAGTTAGATATATTAAATTTCTCATGTCATTTTCAGTTACCTCCGAAAGCCACAGCTGGACTGATGGTGAGGGATTGAAGTATGAGTATGTAGTTTGATATTAGTTTACTTTCTGCAAGTTAGATATATTAAATTGCTCATGTCATTTTCAGTTACCTCCGAAAGCCACAGCTGGACTGATGGTGAGGGATTGAAGTATGAGTGTGTAGTTTGATATTAGTTTATTTTTCTGCAAATTAGATATCAGATTGCTCAAGTTGTTTATGGTTACCTCCGAAAGCCATAGTTGGACTAATGGCGAGGGATCAGAATATAAATTGATGTAATTTGATTTAGATTTACTTTGTTGCAATTCTTGGATTTCTTTAAGCATAGTTTCTTTTGTGTTTAGACAGCAGCAAGGATAATTTGGTTTTCATGCTCAATAGTTCACTGTTTGATTTATTAGGCTAGCAACACATTTTCATTTCCTTTCAAGTTTTTTCATTGTATGTTTCAAATTCCTTTTTAAGTTTGAAGTTGGTAAATCATTATAAAGGATATCATTGCCTTGAACAATCATAACCATACTTGTTTTTATTTTAGAATTTCCATCTCTTTGTTGAACCAAAAAGCGACAAAGGTAGAAATGAGTTATCTTGCATATAGTGCATACGCTAATCATCTTCGAATCCGGGATTGATAAATTAAAGTAATTTGGGACACACTAAATTGACGGAACATTTTGTTGATGCATTGTTTTCATAAATAGAGGATGGCTCGAAACCTACCTCTGCATCACCAAAAGGCACGTGTGCTTGGTTAGCCAGTGTACCGATTTGGGGACCTTCTCTACTTGTGTTGTGATGTGGGTGCTCCCACATTCTCTCTAGCATCATGCATCAACATGTCATCCTCTCTGGTCCACTTCCTTCCATCTTTGGATGTCTCTGAATGAGTGGGTTCTTCCACTCTCTGTTCCTCTCCTTGTGGTTGCTCCACATATTTAGGTTCTTCTTTTGGAGCTAAAATATCCTCATACGCATGCAACTGCAGTCCCTCTCAAGGGAAATTTGAATGGCCTTCCCTTCATCAAATTCCACATCTCTACGAACCACTGTCATCCTATGAGATGGAAGGTACGCCAAATAGTTGTGAGTTGTATCATTTTATCCCACAAATATGCCCAACTCAGATGTTGGTTCTAGATTTTTTCGTGCATCCTTGGAAACATGATAGTAAACTGATGAACCAAATATTCTAAAGGGCACCACATATGGTTTCTTACCTGAAAAGCTTCCTCTAGTGTACTCATCCCGAGAATCCGACGAGGACTCATGTTTTGCACATATACAGTTGTGTTTCATGCTTCAACCCACATATGCAATGGTAGGCCTTGATCATGTAACATCGCTCATGTAACTCCCACAATTATTATGTTCTTCCTTTCTACAGCCCGTTTGTTTTTGGGTTATGGGGTTCTATTAACTCTCGTTGAATGCCTTCTAATGCACAGAAGTTCTTTAATTCATTCGACACATATTCTCCACCGTTTTCGCTCTTGAGAACCTTCACTTTCCTACCTGCGTATTTCTCAACCAGTGCTTTGAACTCACAAAATTTTAAGAACCTCTAGTCTTTCTTGTTAAGAATTTGGAGGGTTAGAGATTAATTCAAAATTTTCTTCTTAATAATTACTTGTGAGCTTACTTAAGTTACTTATGTCTAATCTTTCTTAGCTTATTTAGTCTTTCATCAAGTCAATTACCAAAATACAAAAGACACAAAGTTAGGCTCCTAGAGCCAGGGAAAAACCTCTCCCTCTTGGAGAGGAACACCCACAAGAAATTCTTCTTATAGATCTTCAAATGACAGGTACCATGACAAGGACTTAGAACCTTGACCTATAAATGCTTCCAAGACCTTATCATTGCTTCTTTGACTGCTTACAATGTTGATCCTTTATTTTTGCACCGTCTTACACTGATCTGCTTCAACATTTAGAGAACTCAGCCTCTACTTCTATTTTCCTTGGTTTAGTATTTTCTTATCAAGACACTGCTTCTTACTTCATATATATATCACTTTCTTTTGAATGCTGAGAATAGAAAGGTAAATATATGATTTACCATCCTTTCATCTACTTACTTTCTATGCAGATATACACCACATAAGACTTCAGTAATTCATATCATAGTATCTGCACATTTCTCCAGACCTAATCTATAAGTCTTTTCGTTGGATCCTCAATCTTATATCTTTAATATCAGTCAAAAATGTCCGCAAATTTACTGCACTTTTCGACTAGCTACAGGAACCCAAAACCATATCTGCAATTTCCTTCATGTAATAGTTCACAATATATATTGTAAGACTCACAGAAATATCCACATATCTTCTTTCAGGAAATCCACACTTATACTTGTAGTTGTTTCAGAGTGATCTACACCTTCGCTTCAAGGTGATATGCATTTTAACTTCAGTAAGTTGCCGCCCTTATGACATTCAGATTTGCATGGTTATTGATCATTCTTGAACCCTTCAAACATCCGCACTACACTTCTTCTTATAATATGCATTACACTTCTTCCTATGATTTGCATTTGCTTCAGAGGTGATTGCAAATCTGTTTCACTTATATGCAAAACAATGGTATATATATAGACAGTCTCATTGTCTCTAGGTCGGCCACCAATTATGCTTGTAGGCTGACTTATCAGTTGATTCAAGGCTGACTTTAACACATCGTAATATAGTTTAACTTGCAGCATGTTGGAGGGATGAATGAGACCATTCATGCACGGTTTCAAGGACTAGGTGTTGGAACATTACTTATACTAGATGCTTCATATACATATGACACATATCACATTTGTATCTAGAAGAAAAAAACCTAGATAGAAATCAGGAATAAGTCTACTAACCTATAATAAACTCTTGCTCATGAAACCCATGAAGCAAGTACAAAATACATTTTATTATCTTTGTCTTCTACTTACATAAATTCATAAATATGAAGACCAACCTAGTTACACTTTTCAACACTCCCTCTTAACTAGGGAGGTATTCATACAGGTACATGGTCACTTTCAAACTAAAGAATCTCATAAGAAGAATCGGATTGGTAATCGCATTTGTATAGCATCATATCAACCAGCATTGTCCCAATGCAAGGCCTTGACTAACAGCCCCATTTCTCACCGAGACAATGGGTTACAATGCTGGCGAGTCACATGACTTATAGACACCATAGTCATTGTCTCTCCAAGGTACATACCCCACCCAGGTGTTCCTAGAGTATGACCTTCTTGGACTATTCTTCTATTGGGTAGCTAGCCCTCAAAGAATATCGTTCCTTGACTAATATTATCTTGAATGACCTATCTCATTCTCAAAGAGTATCGAATGCCAGATGATTTCCCAATCCTCCATTTTTTCTTCCAGGTGAAGACCAAAATGATGTGTCTATCCATTATCTCCACATGGCCTTCACTAAGACTTACGGCTGTTAGTCCTGGTCTAGTGCATAACACATGTATTAGAGAATCATATATACCACTCCCTTCTTAACTCAGGAAGGACATACTACAAGTTTCTTCCATGTAAGAAACTTACCCCTAGGCTCCCTCTCAACTAGGGACCTGCAGCAAAAATGGTGAGACATTTGGATGCTCATGAAGAATTCTTCCCCTCAATGTCATGAATTTCGATATTGAGGAATCTTGATATTTTGGCTTCATAGGACATAGATCATCAATAACTTTCAGTCACGATTCATGTCCACTATTAGAAAGTGATTCATCAGTATTTCTCATCTAGGCCACCGTTATTCCATGCTACTTTCCTTTGAATCATCTCCTAGGATCATACATCCTTTCTCATGATTAAAATCCCTGCACAAATTCATCCAGATAAACATATACATATGAAATTTTAAAACAAAAGTTACCTCAGTGATGATATTTCACCATGACATCTTCTTGTAGGCATCAACATTTTTTATTCAGATTGACACATCTCCTAATGATCTGTTTTGTCAAGGGTCTTCTTCTTTACCAGACTTCTGTCATATTCTACATATCCTCCTAGGAGATCTCCTAGTCATATCTTCTTGGCTTTCGGATGATAACTTCCTCTTGACATGGTTGCATTTCATGATCTCTTCCTTTTTGCAGATTCTTCATTCCCACGAACTTGAAAATTTTCCAGTTTCTCGTTCATATATAACCACCTCATATTCCTTGAGGATATATTATGTTGATTTCCTTTGTCAGTTCACCAAGAGATACTCCTCCATAGATCATACTTCTAAACACAGAATTCCATTACCTGCAACCATATGACATGACTTCACAGTATCCAGAGTTGGCATATAAATATATATATACCTCATACCTTTTTCCTTGAGTCATCTTGTAGCAGTTTTTCTAGAATGAAGAGCTTCATTACCTTGAATTGCTCCATAAGTATGTCATCATATCCTAAAATTATGTTTCCATGATGACCCTTGATCTTGATGACTATCTTCCATTAGTAATGTTATCAGAGATGTTTTCCCAGAGCTATTCCACCAGGAGCTCCTACCATGCTTTGACCAGGATGCTACACTGATTTCTATCATACAACCAACAAAAATCACTTAAAGGAGAAATTGATCTCAATCATAGTGGATATCCCTCGCTTCTTCTTTCTTAGATTTCTTTGCATCATGTTCTTCCCTCATTTCAGAGACATGAACTTCTTCCCTATTTCTCTTGTCCTTTTCAGATTAAGGACAATTTATATTACAATGCCCAAGTTCATCACATCCAAAGCATCATGCTTTGTCCATATTTATTCTTCTACTCTATGGACAAAAATTACTGAATCTTCTTTTCTTCCTAGACATGGTTACAAAGGCTTGATTCCCTTCACTTGATCCGGTATTAGCTTTGGATTTCAATCTTGTTTCCTTTATTTTACATGGAGACCATAAATCGTGGAATGGTGTGGCTTCTTTCTTCCCATATAAACTTGAAGTGAATTTTTCCCATTCTTCCGGCAGAACATTTAGCACCATTGTAGTCATCTTAGAGTCAAATATTACTTCTCCCAGTTCTTGTAGTTGATCTCAGAGAGATTGCTTTTCCTACAGTACTCATAGAGAATAGCTCCACGAATTTCTCATATATTCCTTTTGATGATTCTAGATTTTGAGATGATAGAGTCTTTTTATCGATTCTGTAAGAATCCTTTGGTCTCTTATATCTCCCTTCATGTATTTGGCATGACTTCATTGTCCTTGTCTTCCATGCAGGAAAGTTTGAAACCCTAACCGATTTGTTGTTTTCTTTGCAAAGAAGACATTTTGATAGATTCATATGAAGTCATAAAGATCCTTACTTGAATAGATTATTTTATTCTTCTATCAACTTCCTTGTTGAAGATGATGACATGAACCCCCTCTTAGATTGATTTTAAAGTAGGTGATCTTGGATTCTTGATGATCAAGGATTACTTCAGAATGAAGATGTCTTAAATAGTGTTGGGTGTTGCTTAATGATGTGACTTCCAAAAATGTCTTCAATATCAAGAATCTTTGATGTCAAAGATTACCTCCTCAATGTGAAGATTCTTTGAGTAAGGTTGAAAATATTCTTGAGATGGCTTGAGGATTTCCATGCAAACTGATTTGAATTTTCAATGTAGACTTTGACTTTTGCTTTGATGATTTTTAGGAAACTGAATTTTTATACTTGGGTGTCTTCTTGTTAAATAGTCCCTTGTCTTTAGCACCTTAGCTCTGATTCCATGTTGATAATTTGGAGGGCTATAGATTAATTCAAAATTCTCTTCTTGATAATTACTTGTGAGCTTACTTAAGTAACTTATGTCTACTCTTTCTTAGCCTATTTAGTCTTTCATCAAGTAAATTACCAAAATACAAAAGATACAAGGTTAGGCTCCTAGAGCCAGGGAAAAACCTCTCCCTCTTGGAGAGGAAAAACCACAAGAAATTATTCTTATAGATCTTCAAATGACAAGTACCATGACCAGGACTTAGACCCTTGACCTATAAATGCTTCCAAGACCTCACCATTTCTTCTTTGACTGCTTACAATGTTTATCCTTTATTTTTGCATCGTCTTACACTTATCTGCTTCAACATTTAGAGAACTCGGTCTCTACTTCTATTTTCCTTGGTTTATTCTTTTCTTATCAAGACACTGCATCTTACTTCATATGTATATCACTTTATTTTGAATGCTGAGAATAGAAAGGTAAATCTCTGATTTACCTTCATTTCATCTACTTACTCTCTATGCAGATATACACCACATCAGACTTCAGTAATTCATATCATAGTATCCACACAATTCTCTAGACAGATCTATAAGTCTCTTCACTTGTTGGGACAGAGTCCCCTAAAAGCTGCGAATTTTGTGTAATTTTTTATATTTTTTATATTATTTAGTCTAGCGCAGGGGTTTTGGGGTGGGTCAAAGCCCCGAATGCTTTTTAATGGATCAAGGGTAGACCAAGAGTCCGCAAACCATGGTTTGTGGACCATTGGAAGCGTAGGTTAAGTCAATATAAATAAATGAAGGTTTTTTAGTCTTAAGGTAGAAAATATTAAAGTCTAATGCTAAGTGCGAATTGCTAGATCTGTTGTTTGGTCATTAGGGTAAGGACTCCTGCTAGTTGTGTGCATGGAGATCCTCAGTCCTACTGTGTGCGGACCCTGATGGTTGTGTTCGCAGGCTGTGTCGAATTGTACTGGGTTTTGGATGATAATATATGTGGATGTGGTTGAAGTACTTCTATGTTATTTGATCTAATGTATTTCTGTTGATGCGGGCTATTGGATCTGTTACGAATATTTTTTATTATCTTTTTATGCTACGAATCTATCTATAACTTTAGTCTATTGATGATGCGTTATGGTACTGTATGTTGATCACTATTGATACGCACGTGGATGTGAAGTTAGTAACTAATTCTGTGCACGATATTGGATCTGTATATTACGATTGTATTGTATCAGCCCTGCGAATAGATATGTTTGGTACGAAATTGATAGGCTGCGAATGCAGATCTGTTTTACTTGCCTACTCTCTCTCTCAGGGTGCAGAAACCTGGTTCCAACACCCTCCCATACAGCTTCTGGTGAGACTTTGGCCTGCACAAGCAGGTCACTGCCGAAAGGGCCAATAGTATAGGGGTTTGTTGGCAAACCTTAACCTCCAAACTTGGGTCAGGACCCCTCGAGCCAACAAATGGTTCCGTTGCCGATACTGGGAGCATTTTGAGAGAGGGATCAGGTAATTCCAAGAGAACATTGGAGACCTGAGAAGAAAGAAATTGAAGAGTGGTTTGAAAAACAATTTCAGGAGAAAAAGATGAAGGAAGAGATACAAATATGCATGGACTTGCGCAAATTGAATGATGCCTACGTACATGATCCCTTTCCTACGCCATTCTCATATGAAATCCTTGATAGCATAGGAGGGCAGGAAGCGTACTCATTCACTGATGGGTTCACAGGGTGCCATCAAATCATAATCGCACTTGAATATCGCAGCAAGACTACGTTTTCCAGTGAATGGGGATCCTTCTAGTATACAGTTATGCCATTTGGACTCAAGAATGCCCTTGAAAGCATTCAACAAGTGGGCCATCGATTTTGTAGGACCTATCAACCCACCCAGAAAGAAGACAGGTGCGCGCTACATTATAACTGCTACTGATTATGTAACTAGGTGGACCGAAGCACAAGCGGTAAAGGATTGCATTGCAGATACCGTTGCGCACTTCATCTTTGAGCAGATTCTGACCCGATTTGGATGTCCAAAAATCCTAATGAGCGATAGAGGTATGCACTTTGTCAATGAAACAATACAGGCCTTGACGGAAGAGTTTTAGATCCACCATGCGACAAGCACTCCGTATCATCCCCAGAAAAATGGAGTGGTAGAAGCTTTTAATAAATTTTTGGAGCACGCACTAACCAAGGTCTGTAACTCCGATCGCAGCGACTGGGACGTGCGCATCCTGTCTATTCTGTGGGCTTACTGAACCACCTGTAAGAAGTTAACAGGGAAAACACTGTTCCGAATGGTTTATGGCAAGGAGGCCATTATGCCCATGGAATACATTGTTCCTAGCCTGCGCATCGTAGTCTTTACAAATATGGTGAAGCATGATATCATGGAAGAGCGGTTAGCGCAATTGTGGCTTTGGAGGAAGATCGCTTCATTGCTAATTTCCATCAACAGGTTCAGAAGGCTCGGGATAAGGCATGGAATGATCGACATATTTGACAAAAGTCCTTTGCAGAGGGTGACTTAGTGCTACTATATGATAGCCAGTTTGCGAAACACCCGGGGAAGTTCCAACAGCACTTGCTAGGGCCCTATGCAGTTAAATAAATCACAGATGGTGGAGCTGTTCGATTAGCCACCCTGCACGGTGATATGCTGCTTAGCTATGTCAATGGTAGCCGGCTCAAACCGTATCGGATCAAATGACTATATGGCTGGAGTAGTTGTATAAAATGGGCTATGCCCACCAAGGAAGGTACGAACGGAAGGTACCATGATATCCGCAGTGTATGGCCGCTGACTTCGATGACCGAAAGGATACGCGAGAGGTGTAAGAGACTGTTCATAGGGCAAAAGGTGCACTGGAAGCACAGAGGTGTGCTGGTGGTCCGCTGGGAGCGCAGGGCTATGGTGGGCGCACAGGAGGTACAAAAATTAGCCTTTGCAACATTAAAATCGGGTCAAAAGAAAAAGTTACCGTTAAAAGGAGTGGTTGGCCGGCAATTAATGAGGCGATTTCTTGAGATTTTTTACCGTTTACATGATGGTAAGTTCCAAGTGAATTTTACCCAACCTTTGGTCAATCGCAAAGGCTATAAAACGAGGAGGATAGATTAGACAAGGGTTCTCTATCGCTTGAATAGCTTATACTTGGCATGTTTTTCCTTGAAAAGTTTGTGCTCTGTATGATTGTGTGTCTTTTATGTTTTGTTGATGTCTGAGTGTGCTTCCCCCTCAGATAGTAGCCATCCCGAGTTTATTTTTCGCACCAGGATGACACCCACTAATCCTGTTGAACCCTCAGAACCAGTGACTTCGGCAAAACAAGAAACCAATGAAGTAGTGGAGATTGAGTCTGAGGCCGAGGAGGTTATCTCCACGTCAAGCCCAACCAAGAAGAAGGGAAAGGAAAAAGCTTAAGGTTCAGGAAAACCTGCGAACTAGGTTGGGGTGAAGCCCTGTACTTCCCCGATAAATGTAAAATCCCCGCAAGCGATGCCCCAGGCACGCTTGACTCAGGAAGAGGCCCAGGCCATCGCACCAATCAATTGCTTACCGCCCTTTGTTCGGCCGCGCAGGCCCTCGAAACGCACGCCGAAGAACCTCGATGGCCTGATCACCTACCTACAAATGCTGCTGACCCCGAGAGAGGTCCCCGTCATTGGCGACCATTTTGGAAGACTCCATGAGATAAAATTTGATGATCATGACTTGGCCAATTTGGAGGCCTTTCCTGAGTTGGCACCCAATTTATACCTTGATAGAGTTCAAGAAGATGATGGGATAAAGATTGTCCCCAAGCGCTGGGTGCGTGGATTGGCCGGGTCCAGACTCCTGAACCTGCTAAAGCTGCTGCACTTCGGCCACTACAACATCACAGACTGTCTGACACGTCAGTTGCTCGCCCTGATTCATGAGGGCTGCCTGTGGATCCAGGATCAGATCCCCATCGATGTTACGCTCATCGATCGAATTACTGGTCTTCCCATGAAAGGACCACACCCTCTGGAGTGCATTGGCAAGAAGTATGAGGGGGAGATTGTTGAATATGTGCGCAAAACCTACCATGTGGAGCAAAATACTCGAGGCTTCATCATCAAATCTATCAGCGACCCTGGTACGCAGTTGGGTACCATGTTTTTGGCCTACAAGATTATGCGAAAATTTCAGGTCGCAACCGTCCCTGCATATGTAATTCAGTTAGCAGGCCAATGCGAGAAAGCGGTTTGCTTCAATTGGGCCCAATACGTGTGCGACAAATTTTTGGCCAACATCCAAGAATCCCAGGAGCAGGGACAAGCCTTTTGTTATTCCTGGTTGTTGTTTCTCATCACGTTGGTCGCCTGGGAAGCCCCTAAGGAATCAGTCCTCCCTGAGCTCACCGAATACATGTGCGAAGGGGCTCGTTATACGAACCTATGGGACTCTAAGGATGCACAGTGCATCAAGGACAACTAAGTCTTATGGGTCCTCTTCCAGAGCAGCTTGGCAGTAGCCATCAATTCCCGACCGCGTTTATCTCCAGCAGTGTATGACAAGTACAAGAACATCGCAGCATTTCAGATCACCATGCACAACGTCCAAATCAGATCACGCAAGGATAAAGCCTGGGCCTCACTCCCATATATGGCTGCGGACGAGGATATTGATCACATAGTCTCTACATGGTCTCCGTAGTGGAAGACTGGGCTCAAAACCGGTACGATGGGAACTGCAGGCACAAGTGCTACAAAAATCACTTCCACCACAACCAAAGAAATTGGAGGACCAAGAAAATGCATGAGGAAGGGCGCCGAAGTCACATCGCAGAAAGATTCTCAACCCAGTAAGAGTACAGGGAAAGGCACGGATGCAGCAACACAGAAGGATTTGTAGCATAAACATCCCACTGAAAAGGACACAGACACAAAAATACAGACAGATTCACAGCCGGATCTAGGGACAGAAGGATTGGATGTGGGAGGTACTGATTCCCCCCGAGGCACGAAGCGAACAAGTGAGCCTAACAAAGGGATGTGCAAGAAACAGCGAGCCATCCAACCAGAACGCGGTACATGAGTTGCACTGACCGAAGATGATCTGGAGCAGATTGCGGATTTAGTCACCTTGGCAGCAGAAGACAAATGGTTGGCTCTCAAGGAGCAGAAGAAGGCCACAGTTGATACACTGCAGGCAGGAATTCGGGCTTTGCAACTCCAGGCAGATACCTTGCAAAATAGCATGACCCAAGTAAGGCCGACTCATGCAACCAGTAGTGCAGTCAAGGTTACAGTCGAAATTCATCCGTCTGCTACCCGGCGCAGCCTTTATAATGAGTCCTCCTGACTTGGGTGCGCAAGTCCATGCTTGTGTAGAAGTGCAGTTGGATCTATCCCAGCTACCTCATGAGTCGTTGCAACTGCTCCACACTACGTTGTTTGAAGAAATCCAGCATCGGGATCGCCAGGACACCATCAGCTCAGCGCAGCCGAGCAAACGATTGAAGAAAAAGTTGTTGAAATATCTCAGGCCTAGGCTGCCTTCAACCTCGCCACCACGTAGAAAACGAAGCTAGGAACACTTAATTAGTAGACTACGCAAATGTTACAGAAGAAATCTCGGCCACCGCCACCCCCCAGGCCAATATTGAAGGGTTGGTCGCAGCATTCAAGGCCTCCAGGACGGAGATTCAAGTGGTCAAAACACAGATGGAACAGTAGATCGCAGATTTGCAAGCTAAGTTGCAGCCAGAGACACCGCTAGAGGTACGGGCCCAGCGAGCTGCGCTAGTTACCACAGCTACAAATGTGATTACAGATACAGCCATGCAATTATGGACCAAGGTCCAGCGCGACCCCATCCTACGTGAAATCAACCGAAACCTACGACAGAAGGAGGAAGCGTTCGAGCAGCTAGAAGCCACCATGCCTACTTTGATTCATGCTCATCGCTTAGCACAACTATGAACTAGCCATGCCCTTCGGGATGATATCGACAACCTCTGCCAGAAGAAGAAGACTCTCAGTGACCATCTTAAGCCATGGGCTGATGAAGCCCTCCAACTCGCCCAGGATATCGATGTCACTGTCAAACAACCAAACCAGACTCTGGAGAGTGTAATCGCTACAACAGAAGGCCCAACTTCGTAGAAGTTGGTGGATATTGCGTAAAATGTTGATGCTCAGAGTGAAGGTGTGCTACCTCCACTAGCGGAGGCAATCGGACTATTGCAGGTGCAGGTGGAGACCCCACCATCACAGTGACTTGGGACAAGTCACAAGATTGTGTTGGGAGATTGTTGGGACAGAGTCCCCTAAAAGCTACGAATTTTGTATAATTTTGTATATTTTTTATATTATTTAGACTAGCGCAGGGGTTTTGGGGTGGGTCAAAGCCCTGAATGCTTTGTAATGGGTCAAGGGTAGACCAAGAATCTACAAACCATGGTTTGCGGACCATTGAAAGCATAGGCTAAGTCGATATAAATAGATGAACGTTTTTGAGTCTTAAGGTAGGAAAGATTAAAGTCTGATGCTAAGTGCGAATTGCTAGATCTGTTGTTTGGACATTAGGGTAAGGACTCCTGCTAGTTGTGTGTGTGGAGATCCTCAGTATTGCTGTGTGCGGATCCTGTTCACTGTGTGCGCAGGCTGTGTCAGATTGTACTAGGTTTTAGATGATAATATATGCGGATGTGGTTGAAGTACTTCTGTGTTATTTGATCTAATGTATTTCTGTTGATGCGGACTATTGGATTTATTACAAATACCGTTGATTATTTTTTTATGCTATGAATCTATCTATAACTTTAGTCTATTGATGATGCGTTATGGTACTACATGCTGATCACTATTGATACGCACGTGGATGTGAAGTTAGTAACTAATTCTGTGCACAATATTGGATCTGTATATTGCAATTGTACTATATCAGCCCTGCGAATAGATCTGTTTGGTACGAACTTGATAGGCTGTGAACGCAGATCTGTTTGACTTGCCTACTCTCTCTCTCTCTCAGGGTGCGGAAACCTGGTTCCAGCACCCTCCCATACTACTTCGAGTGAGACTTTGGCCTGCGCAAGCAAGTCACTGCCGAAAGGGCCAGTAGTATAGGGGTTTGTTGGCAAACCTTAACCTCTGAACCTGGGTCAAGATCCCTCGAACCAACATCGCTAGATCCGAAATCTTATATCTTTAATATCAGTCAGAAAAATCCACAAATTTACGGCACTTTTAGACCAGCTACAGGAACCCAAAACCATATCTGCAATTTCCTTCATGTAATAGTTCGCAATATATACTGTAAGACTCACAGAAATATCCATATATCTTCTTTCAGGAAATCTACACTTATACTTGTAGTTGTTTTAGAGTGATCTACACCTTCGCTTCAAGGTGATCTGCATTTTAACTTCAGTAAGTCGCAGCCCTTATGTCATTCATATTTTCACGGTTATTGATCATTCATGAACCCTTCAAACATCAGCACTACACTTCTTCTTATAATTCGCACTACACTTATTCTTATGATCCGCATTTGCTTCAGAGGTGACCGCAAATCTGTCTTTCACTTATCCGTAGAATAGTGGTATATATACAGACAGTCTCACTGTCTTTAGGTCAACTACCTATTATTCTTGTAGGCCGACTTATTAGTTGATTGAAGTCCGACTTTAACACATCGTAATATAGCTTAACTTGCAGCATTTTGGAGCGCTGAATGAGACCATTCATTCATGGTTTCAAGGACTAGGTCTTGGAGCATTACTTAGACTAGATGCTTCATATACATATGACACATATTACATTTGTATCTAGAAGACAAAAACCTAGATATACATCAATAATAAGTCTACTAACCTATAATAAACTCTTGCTCATGAAACCCATGAAGCAAGTACAAAATACATTTTATTATCTTTGTCTTCTACTTTACATAAATTCATAAATATGAACACCGACCTAGTTACACTTTTCAACATTTCTTCTGCATGAACAATATCCAACACTTGAGTAAGAAATCATCTACAAAAATCACATAATAATTTTGCTTGGTCATGGAGGTTGTCGAGAATGGTCCACACACATCTGAGTGAATTATTTCAAGGATATCTTGCGCTCGATTAATCTTATCATGAAAGGTGGCTTTGGTGTACTTCCCTAATGCACACCCTTTACATGTATCAGACTACTCAAGTGCACCCTTGGGAAGTCCTGAAGAAATTTTTGCATGATCTTAAAGGATCCATGGCGTATATGGACCAATCTTATATGATATAACTCATTAATGTTTTGGCTCTCCACCTTCTCTACTTTCGTTCTCAAGGAAAAAAAATCTTCTACATCCAATTTGTAGATGTTCTTTACCCGAACCCTTATCTTATTCACTTGTACCATTTCTATGTGACGAAGGAACGCATTTCCTTTCTAAAAATCACATCGTAGCCATAGTCTTCCATCATAGCAACTGAAACTAAATTCTCCTTAAAACATGGAACATACATGACATCTTTCAATGTGAGAGGAGAACCATACTCCCTCTAAAAAGTAACAGTATTAATGTCAGTCGCACTATACCTTCTATCGTCTCCCATATTGATGTGTAGATGGAGGTCCTTATCCTCTAATTTGTTGAAGAACTATTTTTTGTCGGTCATATGGAATGAGGCTCCACTATCCATGTGCCACACACTACCCATCATTGATTACACCATTCATGTGATGAGGGTAAAATCCAACTCGAATTATGAATCAAGTGCTTCACCTGCCGCTCTTGAGGGCTTCTTGTTGGCCTTCTTGTATAGACACTTCGCGGCATAGTGTCCCATCTCATGATAGTGAAAACATTTAATCTTCGAAAAATCCTTCTTCTTGCATTCCTAAAAAGAATTTGATTTGGAATGGCATGAATTCCCTTTTCCTTTCTTTTCCTTTCCATACAAGGCACAGTTCTCCTCATTATCATGCTTTGATGAGGATCCATCTCTGGTGTTCCGTTGAATCTCTTCTTACACCAAGTCAGACCAGAAAACGCTCCCACTCTGGTAGCTTCTCCCTCCCATTTATCGAATTCTTGTAGTTGTGCCAGCTCTTGGGAAGGCCTAGAAGTGATAGTCTCACCACATCATCTTGAAAACTGTAACATCAACACTTCCAAGTTCATCCCGACATTGGGTGAACTTGTTCAAGTACTTTGGTATTGTGTCTCCCTTATCCATCTTGATTTTCTTGTGTTTGTCCTTCAGTTCCATATTCTTGTGGTCACTTTTGTTCTGAAACAAATATGTTAATGCCTTCAAAATTTAATATGGATTTTCCTTTCCATGGAAGTTCGAGACAATATGATCTCGAACTCCTTCTAGTAGAATTATTCTGGCCTTTGTTACACACTTTTTCCACTCTGTTAGACCATGTCCATCAACTGGAGTTGCTTTATGGATGTACTTGTCAATTAACTCCTTCAATCCATTTTCCTCCAAGATTGATTCCATCTGGTCTCTCCAGATAATGTAATTCAAGCTACCCTCAAGGGCATACTCAAGCCTCAGACCATAGAACGCCATCTTGATCATGTTGCTAACTCTGGAGAATATACTGCAAAACTTGTTCCTCTTGCAAGTACAAACTCGTATTCTTCTCTTCTATAGTGATTTTAGCTTGGATACCATGTATAAAATCCATGTAGATTCAAGCTACTAATTGTAATATTCTAAAACAATATACTTGAATCTACTTTACCAATTGCGAAAACCAATTACGGTCGTGAAATCACAAAGAATACAAGAGAGAATTTCAACAACACATTATAAAATGATTTCCTGGGGAAATCCTCAGCTAAAAAACCCTCTATCTATATTATACAACAAATTATACAATGATTTCTTGGGGAAAAACCAGCTAAAAATCCTGAGAAACCTCTCCATTATCTCTATCTATCTCACTGCTTCCTAGACAAGCCTAAGCCAATACTTAACCAATTTTTTACTTGTCGGTATCCCTATTTCCTTGCGATATTTCCTTGGGTAGTTAACCCCTATTAATTAAGGAAATTCTCATCCACAAATATGCAATTCATCTAAGGCCTTCAACTGACTGCATGCACCACCTTTACAATTTGGATGATTATACAACTAATAGTACATTGCCCTTGAACTCCAATCTCAACTAGGTATTTCTATGATCTGAAATGCATAAGTTATTTATGGTTGATTTATCAGTTATCTAATTGAGCACTGCATGTGGTTCAAGTTCAAGTTCCACACTTTGACCTCTCACTAGTTCCTCCAATAGTTGGAACTAGTTAAACTGACTTTAACTCAGATAAATCAAGTTAATTAATTACAACTCAAAATATACTCAACTACGACTCCTATTTTTTAGGATCTACTCTACATGACTCAAGTTAGACCCTCAACCCAAATTAACTAAACCAACTAAGTCAAACTAACTTATTTAACTTGTACAATTTATCATGTGATGTGGAGTTACAATTTTCTTCTAATTTAATTCAAGGGAAAAATAAATTAGAATCTTTCTTGGTGCCATTTTCAACAAGGAAAGAAGACTTTGCATTCAATTTGTACACTTTGAAATCATTATAACAAGCAAAGGCCAAAAAAATCATGATTGCCTCTAATCTTGCCACTGGTGCAAAATTTTCTTCGTAGTCAAGCCCTTCTACTTGTGAGTAACCCTTGCATACTAGTATGGCTTTATTTATAACAATTTGTCCTTGTTCATTCATCTTGTTTTTGAACACCCATTTTATACCAATGACGTTCTTTCCAACTGGTCTTGGTGTTATTTCCCAAGTCTTGTTATTTTCAATTTGACTCAACTCCTTGTTCATAGCATCTATCCAATTTTTGTCTTTACTTACTTCAACAAAGTTCCTTGGTTCAATCTATGAGAGCATAGCCATATGATCTTGGTCTATTTTCTTTGCAAGTTTCCTCCTTGTTTGAACTCCTTCTATTTTATCTCCAATAATAGGACTATCAAGGTGATTCTTTTGGACATGCCTTGAAGGACATTTTGAATGAGTCTCTATATTTTTTTATTCTTCATCTTACACTCCATTTTCTTTGTTGTCATGATGATGAACTGAAGGATCGATAAAACATGTGTTCTAGTTCTTATCGGGAAATTCTTCATCAAATCGTACGTATACACAATCCACAATATTATGCAATCGTTTATTATAGCACCTATGTCCCTTAATTTTTTTATTAATATCCCAAAAATATTCCTTCATATAATCAAGCATCAAACTTTCTTAATTTTTCATCGTTGTTTTTTATATATCATTTACTTTCAAACACTTTAAAATGTTTGATTGAAGTTGGCTTACCATGCTACAATTCATAAGGTGTGAAGTCCCTATTTGGTCTGAGATGTACCTTATTGAGAATATGAATTGTTATGTGTACTGCTTCTTCCCAATAGGTCTGAGGAATTTTTCTGTCTTGCATCATGGCTCTGGCCATTTGCTAAACAAATCTATTTTGTCTCTCTGCAACTCTATTTTGTTGTGGTGTGTTTGCAATAGTATAATTCCTTTTTATGCCAAGTTCATCATGTGGGTTTGCAAAATCATCTGAAGTAAATCCACCTCCTATGTCTAACCTTATGTACTTTATCTTGCACCCTATTTGATTTTCTGCTAATGCCTTGATTATTTTGAACTTCTCAAATGTTTCTGAATTATTTGTAAGGAATGTTACCCATGTCAATCTAGAATAGTCATCAATTATTAGCATGAAATGTTTTTCTCCTCCTGGTGCTTCTATTCTGGAAGGACCACACAAATCCATATGTATTAACTACAAAGGCTTACTACTTGAAAACTCATCCTTGACGTTGAATGAAATTTGAGTTTTTTTCCCATTTGGCATGACTTTCAAGTAGAATTTTGAGGTTTATTTATCTTTGGTAAATATTTCGCTGCTCTCTTCTTACTACGCCTAATGATGTGATCAAAATTTAGATTCCCCAATCTCCTATGCCATATCCAAGACTCATCTTGTTTGTTGATGTAGAATTCTTCATTATCTTCCTTCATAATATATACATTATTTTATGTTTGAACTCCTTTAGACAAAACCTTCCCCATAGTTGTTGATCTAATTTCACAATCCTGAGCTCTGAAGATAACATCACAACCTTTGTCACACATATGACTTACACTCAAAAAATTATGTTTCAGACCATCCACAAACAACACATCCTAAGCCTTTCCTCTTCCATTATTCATACTGACTATACCCTTTCCTCTAATTCTTCTTGCTTCATCACTTCTGAATGTGACATTTTCGGTTTTATTTTCATCTAGCGATACAAACTTGCTTTTATCTCTTGTCAAATGTCTAGAGAAACCACTGTTTGAATACCATTTATTTTTTTATATTGAGCACACTGAATTAGGCCACACTTATCAACTGTATTCTATTCTTTCTTCTTTATTCTTTCTCCACTACATATATTCATATGTCCTGCAATTGTTCTAAGATAGTGATATACCATTTTTAAGTTTACATTCATATGACTTATGCTCGAAATTATGACAGTAGAAGCACACAGTGATCAAAGAGAAGGGAAAATCAGTTTTTGTCCAGACTCATGTTTGTTTTTACGTCTGCAAATCTATTGTTACCTTCTCTTCTCTTAGAATTCCTCATCTCATTTCTTCTGACATAAGCTCTGGAATTTGTAGCTTTATGTCCAAAAATTTCACAACAGTAAAAATACCAATAGAAGAAGTTTCCATGTCTGGTAGTGGACGATGCTTGGGGATAGAGCACTCTTTTCATTTGATAATCTTGTCTCCTGAAGAAGCACAGTCTCTAATAGCTTATTTTTTGTTTTTCCACTTCTTTTGGCTATTGTAATTTGTTGAAAGTATTTCTTTTTTGTCGCTCCTTAGGTGCAATGTTTCCTTGTTGTGGATTATATATGCTACTAAAATTCTTATTCTTTGATTGATGATAAATATCATTATCTCCCTTGACAACTTTTACAAAAGTAATTGTATTTTTTTCCTCTGTATTACTTTCATTGGATTCTCCTTCATAGCCTAATCCAAATTTCATAAGTGGAGACCTCTAGGCATTTAATATTACATCCAATTTTTAAGATCCCTTTATATGTTGAAGAGTCATATTTAATTTTGCTTGTGCCTTCTCTAGATTTTTCTTCATGGTTACCACCTCTTCATCCAATCTTTCACACTCTTGAATTTTCTCCTTTATTAGTTTGAGCAGAATATCCTCTGCCTTCTTTGCCTCTTCTAAATCAACTTTCAACTGAACAAGATCTTCTGAATTTGACTCATCTTTAACATATTTTAACAAAATATCTTTATGTTTCTTATTCTTTTCTTTTAGTATATCTATTTCTTCTACGGCACTGATCAAATCCCCCCCCCCTTCACCTTCTTCTTCTTCTTCGTATTCATTAAGTTATCCTCTGGAGATTCTAAGGCCATCAACATGAATTCACTAGTTCCATCTTCACTAGAGGATTCATTAGAGCTTTTAGATACACTGTTATCTTCTTGAGCATGGAAGCTTTTATTTTTAAACTTTTTCTCTTTCTGCATGTTATTAGACTTGTTATTTTCTTTCTTGTAAGGACATTTGGAGGCACAATTCCGCACTCTTCCACAATTGAAACACTTAAATGGGAGTTTTCCTTTGTACTTACATGTATTTTTCTTCAATCTTCTAATAAACTTCATATTTTCTTCATCGGAGCTTGAGCATGAACATTCCTTTTCTTTTGTAGTATTGTCTTCCTTAAAAGTTGCATCTCTAGTAGTTGGCTTTCCTTTTGAAATTCTCATCTCGTATGTTCAAGGAACCAAGTAGTAGATCCCTATTTAGAGTCTCAAAGTTGATTGTCTCTTCTATAGTTGAAACTTTAGTTAAATTTTGAAGGTAATGACCTTAGTATTTTTTGGAATATTACACTCTCTTTGATTTTTTCTCCTAGACCCATCATTACATTAACAACTTCATCAAATCTTAGGAAAAAATTAGCAATATCTTCATCTTCATTCATTTTTAATGTCTCAAACTGTGTTCTATATACTTGTAATTTATCCATCTTAAATTTGGAATCTCCTTCATGAAAATTACCTTAATAAACTATTATTCACTTAATCCACTGAGAAGTGCATTCATAGCTTTTGCATTGGCTGTAAATTCCAGTTTGTAATCTTTTTCACTACTCATTGTTTTTGGTTCTTCAATTCCTACCAACACAGTAGCCCAAACTTCTACTCCAAGAGACATTAAATATGTCCTCATTCTCACTTTCCACAATGCATAATTTGTGCCAATAAACAATGGGTATTTATTTGTTAAGCATATTTCCTAACTATCCATTCTAATGATTTAGGACCTCCTTCTAGTTATTTTACTGATATTGAAGGAAATTGGATCTAATACCATTTGATATATGCTTGAAAATTACTAAGAGGGGGGGTGAATCATTAATTGTAAATTTCCAAATTTTTAGCTCAACTTAATTGTCTTTTTCAATTATCTTCTTATGCATCTAATGACTTATGTATATGTTCAATTATTAATGGTTTCTTTTGCAACTACTATAGAGAGACATTTTCATATATACTTATTTATAATTCAAGAGAATTCGCACAACATTCAACAAGAAACACATGAAGGCAATAGATATAAGTGGAAACCAATAAGGAAGAAAACCACAATTTTTTCGTTGAAAGTGATGTGAAGGAAAAGTCCTACTCCTCTATTAAATCATAATTTTATGTAGCCTTCAACCTACAAGAGGTTGGTACCTCAAGGAAGCTCCAACTCCCACATTTTTTTGCGGGCTACAACCCACAAGAGGCTCCTACCTCAATAGGCTCCACTGTTAAGCACACTTGAGCCAAAGGTGATCTGGGATGGGTGACTTCCTGGGAAGTCCTGGTTACTGGAAGCAAGCCCCGGAAGTGATGATTGATGCTATGTGATTCATTTCACTAGTTTCAATCCCACTTCTTCACCACTGTGAGCATCACCCAATGCAATGAGTGCTAAGTGGATTATTCAAAAATCATGAAAAATTAGTCAATTATGACTACCTCTCATGGAAATGGTCATAGATGAATAACTTACTTAATGCATTTGAATCCCAAAAAATGATATCTAATATAATGCACTGTGAAAACCCCTAAATACTTAAATAAAAAGAGTGAAGGGATCTCTACTTGAATGTTTCATGAGGCACAATACTTGCTAAGGTTTTGTAAATGGGGTAGTAAGGTAAGTGGGCTTGATTGTGGGGAAAACTCCACATTTAAGCAAGTTTGAGCCAAAGGCAATCTGAGATGGGCGACCTCCCGGGAAGTCCTGGTTACCGAGTGCAAGCCCTGGAAGTGATGATTGACACTATGTGATTCATTTCACTAGTTTCAATCCCACTTATTCACCCCTGTGAGCATCACCCAGTGCAATGAGTGCTAAGTGGACTATTTAAAAATCATGAGAAATTAGTCAGTTACGACTACTTCTCATGGAAATGGTCATAGATGAATGACTTACTTAACGCAATTGAATCCCAAGAAATGATATCTAATATAATGCATTGTGAAAACCCCTCAATACTTAAATACAAAGAGTGAAAGGAGATCTACTTGAATGGTTCATGAGGCACAATACTTGATAACGTTTTTCAAATGGGGTAGCAAGCTATGGAGGCTTGATTGTGGGGAAAAATACACAGTTAAGCGCACTTGAGCCAGAGGAGATCTGGGATGGGTGACCTTTTGAGAAGTCCCGGTTACTGGGTGCAAGCCCCGGAAGTGATGATTGATGCTATGTGATTCATTTTACTAGTTTCAATCCCACTTCTTCACCCCTATGAGCATAACCCGATGCAATGAGTGTTAAGTGGAGTATTCAAAAATCATGAGAAATTAGTCAGTTATGACTACCTCTCATGGAAATGATCATATACTAATGAATTACTTAATGCAATTGAATCCCAAAAAAGGTTATATAATATAATGCACTGCGAAAACCCCTCAATACTTAAATACAAAGAGTGAAGGGAGCTCTACTTGACTGGTTCATGAGGCACAATACTTGCTAAGGTTTTGAAAATGGGGTAGCAAGCTAAGTGGGCTTGATTGTGGTGAAAACTCTAAAGTTAAGCGCACTTGATCCAGAGGCGATCTAGGATGGGTGACCTCCCAGGAAGTCCTTGTTATCGAGTGTGCTAAACACACGCATGGTAAACAAGTAGGAAAACACATAAAGAGAAAGATAAGAGTGAGTTATTTTACTATTAACCAGATGTGCTTTTATAGTACATTAGGTGACCCTTAGTTTCCCTTTCCAAGTGGTCTCTTGGACTCCATTTGTCCATTCGCCTTCCACACCTACCCATTGAGTATTAGGTGTCCAACATTCCCCTCCTTAATCCGAAGGGGTATGTGTGAGTCCAAGAAGAGAGTTGTAATACAAATCTGCAAAGTATGCATGGCAGCACTTAGGCTGAATCAGCTCTCTCAAATGTTGGCATAAAGAGGTGGTTTAAGGATGACCATCAACACTGGAACGCTTATTACAGTTCCCAAAACTCTTCCAAATTTGGCAAGAAGCTGAGGGCTTCTGCTAGAGGAAGTGTCCCTCATATTTGAAGAGGGAGACCTTCAACCTAGAAGAATGGAGGTCTACAACCTATGATGGTTTAAGGATGACCACCATCACTGGAATTCTTAATGCATTTCCCGAAACTCTACCAAAGCTGGAAAGAAGTTGAAGTCTTCTACTAGAGGAAGTGCTTTGAATTATTTGAAGAGGAAGAGTATCAACCTCGCATAGATGGTTTAAGTCTATCCACCAACCAAAGGAATGCTCATGGGCATCCGTGTCTCTGGCTACAACTCTGAATCTGGAATGACAAGTTGTGGCTCAGGCTCGCTTCAATTGTTGTGTCTCTGGCTACAACTCTGAATCTGGAATGGGAGGTTGTGGCTCAGGTTCGCTTGATGTGGCTTCGAAGCTTGTAGATGACCACCATTTTCCCTCCTGTCAGGTACAAGGTGAGATGATGGCGAAAACTCAACTGCAAGATTGTTCAATATTCGGGAACAAGTTCTGACATGCGACTTAAACATCTTCTTGGCTGTTGATGCCCATTGCCAAGAAGTGATCCATCCAAGATGAATCTTTGTTCTTGCAGGAGGCTTGTTGCTACTGGTTGTGAGTTCAATTTGTCTTAATAAAGCTCTTCTCATTATTAGGGCCATACACCTAAATGCATTATATTCCTCTCACCTTCGCGTTGAGTTGAAACTATTTTCTAGTGTCATTTTCTCTTGTTGAGACCAAGGATTTTTACTTTCACTTATTGCATTTGGAAGATTTTTCTACTCCTCTTGTTAATCTATAGAGAATACAAGTGGGTATATTTTTCATTATCGTATCATTTGTTGAAAAAAATGGTCAGAATTGACAATTTATTAGAGTTATTAAGAACTCTAATCGTTTCAACTGTTGAAAGCATAGTTAAGGTGAGTAAAGATACTCTAACATATATTCAAACCTCTTTTCAAAATGTACAAGAACATATAGAATTTGTGCAGCTTGAATCTCAGCTACAGCAAGAATAATTACAACAGTGGAGTCATCATTCTGAACTTGTTTCTGTTCAGAAAATTGAAAGAGACTCCCATAAGCAGCAAGCCAATAATGATGTGTTGAATCACATTCAATGCCCGGTATAAGATTAGATTTGCAAGCAGAAGAAAATTTAAGAGAACCACAAATCAAAGTTTTACTACTTGACACCACTCACTCTTCTGCTTTCAAACTATGTGCAATGTCTGCATCTTGTGGCTTATGATCATGATAGATATGAAGCGTACTTTCAACAAGCTATAAAAATTTATTCTTCCAATGGCGAAATCATTGGTAAATATGCACACTTTTTGTGTTTGGATCGTGCTGATATTTCCTGCACGGAACAAGATTTTCTAGATGCTATTACAGCAGATACTGCAAACCCTTTCCACGCTGGTAGTTATGCACACTTTATGTGGAATACTGGAGGTGCCTAAAACCTAAATTTTTTTATTTTTTTTTAACCCAATACAAAGCTTCTGGATCGTAAAGATGACAATATATCATCATCCAAATTTTTTGAATATAACAAAATATTATGAATAATACTACCCTAGAGTTATGCACAAACGTGCAACGATGGGAAACCCGATCATCTCATATCGCACATGGTCGAAGAGGAAAATTGTCATCCTGAGAGAAAACAAAATATGACCAGGATAGAAATAAAAGTGTGTTCTTTACTTCCAGGTCTATCTCCGATGTTTCATATGAGCATCAATATTAATAGCTTGATTCCAGAGATCGAGAGAGCATGTGCAGAAGTCCAAACCGGTGTCGGAGCGTAGCTACTGTGGGAGACACGTGGTATATAAGGTGTTTTTGTGAGGGGAAACTACAAACCACCGTTGGTATGGAGTAGCATATATTTTTGAGGCCACTGCGTATTGCTGAGGCCGAGCATAGGAGACCAAGCCACGGTTACACTGCGCAAAGAGACTGTGAGTCGTCAACCACACTTCCGCCGGGATGTGGAGCAATGCTGCAATGGTTAACCGGGAGCAAGTATTGTTGAGCGGTCTAAAGCATAGTGGGAGCACATTGTGTAATAATATTGTGCAGAGGGAGCGGCAGTAGTGAGGGAGATGAAGCGGTGGAGGGAGATCGGGGAGCTGTGGGAGTGACGAGCCGACAGAGAGGGCTGAGAGGAGCTCAAGTGGTGCCACGGTGAGTAAAAGAAATCAAATATCTTCTTCAAGGGTTAAGAAGAGGGGAGATGCTATGGCTATTAAGGAGGTAGTCAACCAAGCAAAACACCAATTACTGAGCTCAAGCGATTTCACAGCTCAACCCCTCACATAATATTCGATCACTGTTTTGCTCCATTAGAAACCCTAACGGAGTTCTGGTCTTCTACCAAAAGCCTACTCCACCGAGAAAATTCATCCTCTTGGTTGTCTCAGGCCACCAAGCTCATTCTTTTATTTTCATTCTCAAATCGCTTGCCTGAGCTGCAAGAGCCCATGATTTGAAGGTTCTAGAGATCTGCAACTCGAGTTCGTTCTGCTTTGGAGATTTTCAGGCACTCATTGGTATTCTTCTGAATTGGCTGAGAAGAGTATTTGGTGAACACAAAATTTAGGAAAAATAGTGAAGTTCACGGTTAAAGAGCTTCGTAAGATCATGGACAGGAAGCATAACATATGAAACATGTCTGTTATTTTCCCATGTTGACAACGGCGTGGGTGGAAGTGGGAGTAGGTAGAGGCAGCAGAGGCTGCGTGGAGGTAGAAGTAGCAAGTACGGGAGGGCGTAGGGAGGCTACGGAGGGTGAGTGTTTGAGGGAAATGCATATGGAGGAGGAAGATATAAAGTGCAATTGGAGGTTCGAGAGGCCGAGGTGGACAGCGTGGAGCGGTGGTAGGTCCGAGGAGTAGGTATCGGTTGTTGTTCGCATGAATAATTGGAGCGGTTACACAATAATGGCGAACCTACTCTGGCTCTGCGCATTCGTTTCTAAGGTCAAAAATTTCTTGGGTAATGTCAAAATATGGCCAGAAAATAGCTATTAATTTCGTGTTTGACCGAAAGGAGTAGTGGCGCCAGGGAGGAGAGGAATCCCAAGGGATAGCTAATATATGCGAAAATAGGAGTTACACATTTTCTATTTCAAATACTATAAATAACGCAGATACTAGCTAGAATTTAGCTAATTGGAGCAGGGCCAACAATCGCCCGCTCTGATACCATGTTAAACACACGCATGGTAAACAAGTAGGAAAACACATAAGGAGAAAGATAAGTGTGAGTTATTTTACTATTAACCATAGATGTGATTTTATAGTACATTAGGTTACCCTTGGTTTCCCATTCCAAGTGGTCACTTGGACTCCATTTGTCCATTCGCTTTCCACACCTACCCATTGAGGATTAGGTTTCCAAAGGAGTGCAAGCCCGGGAAGTGATGATTGATGCTATGTGATTCATTTCACTTGTTTCAATCCCACTTTTTCACCAATGTGAGCATCACCCGATGCAATGAATGCTAAGTGGACTATTCAAAAATCATGATAAATTAGTCAGTTAAAACTACCTCTCATGGAAATGATCATAGATGAATGACTTACTTAACGCGGTTGAATCCCAAAAAAAGATATCTAATATAATGCACTACGAAAACCCCTCAATACTTAAATGAAAAGAGTCAAGGGAGTTATACTTGAATGGTTCATGAGGCACAATACTTGCTAAGGTTTTGCAAATGGGGTAGCAAGCTATGGGTTTGATTGTGTGGAAAACTCCACAATTAAGCGCGCTTGAGCCAGAGGCGATCTGGGATGGGTGACCTCCCGAAAATTCCTGGTTATCGGGTGCAAGCCCAGGAAGTGATGATTGACGCTATGTGATTCATTTCACTAGTTTCAATCCCACTTCTTCACCCCTGTGAGCATCACCTGATGCAATGATTCCTAAGTGGACTATTCAAAAATCATGAGAAATTAGTCAGTTGCGACTAACTCTCATGGAAATGGTCATATAAGAATGACTTACTTAACATAGTTGAATCCAAAAAAATGATATCTAATATAATGCACTGTGAAAACCCCTCAATACTTAAATACAAAGAGTGAAGGGAGCTCTACTTGAATGTTTCATGAGGCACAATACTTGCTAAGGTTTTTAAAATGGGGTAGCAAGCTAAGTGGGCTTGATTGTGGGGAAAACTCCACAGTTAAGTGCACTTGAGCCAGAGGCGATCTGGGATGGGTAACCTCCAAGGAAGTCCTGGTTACTAGGTGCAAACCCCGGAAGAGATGAATTGACGCTATGTGATTCATTTCACTAGTTTCAATCCCACTTCTTCACCCCTGTGAGCATCACCCGATGCAATGAGTGCTAAGTGAACTATTCAAAAATCATGAGAAATTGGTCAATTATGACTACCTCTCATGGAAATGGTCATAGATTAATGACTTACTTAACGTAATTGAATCCCAAAAAATTATATCTAATATAATGCACTGCCAAAATCCCTCAATATTTAAATTTAAAAAAAAAAATGAAGGGAGCTCTACTTGAATGGTTCATGAGGCACAATACTTGCTAAGGTTTATCAAATGGGGTAGCAAGCTAAGTGTGCTTGATTGGGGGGAAACTCCATAGTTAAGCGCACTTGAGCCAGAGGCAATCTGGGATGGGTGACCTCCTGGGAAGTCCTGGTTATCGGGTGCAAGCCCCGAAATTTATTATTGACGCTATGTTATTCATCTCACTAGTTTCAAACCCACTCCTTCACCCCTGTGAGCATCACCCGTTGCAATGGGTGCTAAGTGGTCTATTCAAAAATCAATAGAAATTAGTCAATTATGACTACCTCTCATGGAAATGGTCATATATGAATGACTTAATTAACATATTTGAATCCCAAAAAATGATATCTAATATAATGCCTTGTGAAAACCCCTCAATACTTAAATACAAAGAGTGAAGGGAGCTCTACTTGAATGGTTCATGAGGCACAATACTTGCTAAGGTTTTGCAAATGGGGTAGCAAGCTAAGTGGGCTTGATTGTGGGGAAAACTCCACAATTAAGCGTGTTCGAGCCAGAGGCGATATGGGATGGGTGACCTCCCAGGAAGTCCTGGTTCCCCGGTGCAAGCCCCAAAAGTGATGATTGACAACGTACGCAGATATTGTCTCTCCTAGAGACAGTCTAGAGTTGCCATAGACCAGTGCCTAGGACATCTTAGCATAGCAAGGAGCATATAATAACGCTGGGGTGTCAATCCAAAGGCTCTCATGCTATCTCTTGTAAAACAAGGAAATTAATCTAAATGGGACCAGACCTCACAGAAATTGCCACAAGGAAAGTAATGTTGCAGAGACAAGATGCAAAGCTCCAACACAAAAGCATCAGACAGTTAAGAGACAATTTACTGTAAAGAGGGCCGATTCAAATAATATGCCACAGAAATCAAGTATCAGAAGGTGTATGCGGTGAAAGAAATATAAGAAGATATTAGTTAACTTTGGTTTGATACCCAGATACACAACAGAACCATGTATGGGCTTATCAATCTAAGAATCCATACATGACAATGGCGTTTTAAAAGCACCCTCCCAAAGCAACTAATATAGCAGAAAGATGGATGAAACGAACATGAAACAGTATATCATGCCTGAGCCATATTTAAAGCGCTTGACTGATCCAAGTATGGGTATCAACTAGGATAAATCCTTACCTAAAATCAGTGAGCCACTCGCATTCCAGTACATGATACAAGAAGATGGATAAAATGAAATGTTGTATTAAACACATGAAAGGAAGCTACATACTGTGGGATACCAAAGACCAGAATCCTCTAATACAGATAGAACTCCTCCTCACTGAGACCCTACAGGCTCTGAGCCTTCATACAAAAGCTTTACAAAATGTATACAAAAATGCCTTTCACTGCACAATTCTCTGATAAAAATTTGGAACCCTTACAATGTCTTTCTTCCTGGTTTTTATAGAGGAAGAAGAAGAGAAACTAAATAAAGAAGTAGGTGAAAACAATTAATTGTTTCATTAAAACAAAATGGCGGAAACATTCGCGCCCATACTATTTGACGGCTATGAAATGCTACATGTACTCTGCGGCCAGCTCCATGAAGTAAATGCTGTGGGTGTAAATCTTCTCCGGGGCCTAGCATAAGGATGAAATTATTTAAATGATCTGTCCTTTTCTGAGAGGAAATCCTGCTGAAATTGAACCTGGAGGTCATATTTCTCCTGTACATTGTACTCTCTGTCTTCTAATTTTGAATTTGAGTTTAAAATCTTCAATGCCGGACGCTGCATTCCTTGATTTTTCATTGCTATTTCTTCGCTGTCCCATTAATTTCTTCATCTGCTCGATCTGTGTTTTGAATTACCCTGGAGGGTTTGATAGCTTTCAACCTTTGCTCCTTAAATGACAATCGTATCTCAGCAACTACCCTGGATCTTTCCTCATTAATATGGTACTTGAAAACCCAGATCTGTAACGCGTTCTTGGCTTCAGCAATGGATGCCGTAAATTATGATATTTTCCCTTCACCATAAACCTGCAAAACCCACAAACACGTTAAAGAAAACCGAACACAAGGATGATGACATGATGGGATCCATGGGCATGGTGGTGCAAACTTGTCGAAGTGGTGGAATGACACAGGGTGGCGGTGGAAACATAGTGACACGACGAAAGATGGACTGGTGATGGCTTCCAACGTTCAACATTAAAATATAGCAAATTAATGGAAGATATGAATGGTGGAAGAGAAATGCAAAAGACACGGGGTGATGATGGATGTACAAAAGACTAAGTTTAAAGGGTGACGCAGAGGTGGACTTGGAGTATTTACCAAGCAACGATTCCGGGCCATGTGATCTTGAAACCAAATCAATGGCCTAAAATGCATTGGAGACCGATGAAAGGCGGGCCCCGGGATACTGTATACTGGGTTTAACACATGCGCATCTTCACAGCGTGACGACCGTCGGATGATGCCTCACAAATTGAACGGCTCACGTTGATTTCGCTGCGCATCCGGGATCGAAAGTTAACGGCGAAATGGGGCAGTATTGGAACAGTGGCCTGGGACGCGTGGCGTATAACGTGTGGAATCACTGCGATTTGCGGAATACCACCTGCCTTCGAAAGGTGGTACGAAATAAACAGGCCGGTTTTGAGCAATGAACGTGGGGGCAGGGACCACCATGGCAAGCTGCTTGCGGATCGTTGGTTTACTTTTGATCGGACGGCTAGGGGTGTGCCCGATAGCCTCTCATGCTAAGCGCCTTTCAGTCTGGAATTTGGTCTAGCACCCGAGTCGTGTGGGGAATAAAATAAAGGGGGCTGAGACTGAAGGGGCTAGGCTCGATATATTTTTAAGTGTAGATTTTAGCCTCTATCCAATGTATTTCGTGGGCGAGAATGGTAACGATAGGTAGGATATGAAGGTCTTAGGCCACAACAAGGGTTTTAAACATATTCAAACGGGACAGCAGGCCAAAAACTTGAATGGAGGGGCTAATATAGTCAATAGACGCTATGTGATTCATTTCACTAGTTTCAATCCCCACTTCTTCACCCCTGTGAGAATCACCCAATGTAATGAGTGCTAGGTGGACTATTCAAAAACCATGAGAAATTAGTGAGCTACGACTACCTCTCATGGAAATGGTCATAGATGAATGACTTAGTTAACACAGTTGAATCCCCAAAAATGATATCTAATATAATGCACTGCGAAAACCCCTCCATACTTAAATGCAAAGAGTGAAGGGAGCTCTACTTGAATGGTTCATGAGGCACAATACTTGCTAATGTTTTGCAAATGGGGTAGTAAGCTAAGTGGGCTTGATTGTGGAGAAAACTCCACATCCCCTCAATATAGTAAATACAAAGAGTGAAGGGAGCTCTAATTGAATGGTTCATGAGGCACAATACTTGCTAAGGTTTTGCAAATGGGGTAGGAAGCTAAGTGGAAAACTCCATAGTTAAGCGCGCTTGAGCTAGAGGCGATTCGGGATGTGTGACCTCCCAGGAAGTTCTGGTTACCAGGTACAAGCCTCAGAAGTGATGATTGACGCTATGTGATTCATTTCACTAGTTTCAATCCCACTTCTTCTCCCTTGTGAGCATCACCCGATGCAATGAGCGTTAAGTGGACTATTCAAAAATCATGATAAATTAGTCAGTTACGACCACCTCTCATGGAAATGGCCATAGATGAATGACTTACTTAATGCGGTTGAATCCCAAAAAATGATATCTAACATGTTCTTTATCAAGCTACAACTTGAAATGAGACTGCGATCTCCCAATCACAATACAAAGTCAAGTTTTTTGGTTTCCTAATATCAATTCCTACACTCAAGTCTAATGCTCATCTTCTCTACTTCTCTTCTTTAGTTATGTTTTGTTCTTTTTCTGCCACTTCTCTCTTCTTCTCCTCACCAAAATGTTGCTCATGAACCCTCTCATATAAACTTCTTAACATCAAAAGTTATTTTCTCATTCAAAAATGTATATTTTATAAGCATAGCTTATTGACTATTTGGATTTTATGCAGGTGTATGAAATGAGGAGTTGTCTCTTAGTATTCGAAGGTTGTCCATAATCTTCCTTTTTATTTTCAAATCTAGAAAATTTTATATTATAAATTAGCATTGAAATAATATAGGCCAGTAGCAGTTATTTCAAAAGACAAATCTTAAAATCTTTTCAAATTTGTATCAACTACATGTTAATGCCTTTGAGATTCTTGTTTAATAAAAACATACATTTTCTAGCTTATGTCTCAAGATATCATGTGGCATTTTTCATTTTAATTGTACGCCATACATTAAGATTATAAATCAATATATTTAACAATGTTCAACTTTCACAATGATCAATGTTTTCACTTCACGTCACTTATCAGCCTTTGCATTCCAAGCAGTCTTGCAACAATGGCAGTGTACCAATCAACATAGATCAACTTTAACACAATCAACAACAATCATATTAATGACATCAAGCATCCTTAACGTGATAATTTGACATCAATGCTAATATTTCCAACATATACTTGGTTTGTGACATAACAATGCTATTTTCCTTTTGACATACTTCAATACCCAAGAAATAATGCAAATCACCAAGATCAATTATCTCAAATTTGTTGTCAAATGTGACTTAAACTTATGAAACACTTCAATTCAAAAAATTTCCCTGTACATATCATACCATCAACATAAAGTGCAACAATTAGAATACCTTGACCTATCTGAAGTCTATAAAGATTGGGTACAGATGAACTCTTGACTAAACCATGATTTTGAAAACACTTAACAAGTCTTGAATACCAAGCCCATTAGTGTTTGTTTAAAACCATACATAAATTTCTTTAACCTATAAACATTATCTATTTTTCTTGGAATTTCAAAACATTTAGGTTGCTCTACATAGATTTTTTTCATCTATATAACATTTAAGAATGTTGATTTAACATCCATATGAAAAATTATCCACTTATATTTTGTAGCGAAGGAAAAAACCATCCTCATTCTGTGCATATTGGAAACTAGAGAAAATGTTTTTATATAGCCACTTCCTTCCCTTTTTGCATAATATTTGGAAAATAAATGGGTTATGTTTATCAATTGACCCATCTAATATAATTGGTCTTATACACTCATTTAGTACCCATTACATCCCATCCTTGTGATTTGACCAAGTCGCAAGTATCATTTTACACCAAAGCATTAAACTTGGTTCCATGGATTCGTTCCATTTTTTCTTCTTTGATGTTTCTACATAATTATCCAAGTCATCTATTTTCATTACTTTAGCTATTAGTCCAAATTTCACAATGGAACTTTGTAATATAGTAATACTTTTTTCAAATTTTTCATCCAACATATCACTTTCAAAATGACCCCTAGTTAGCCATTTGGACTTCTTATTATCATCATCTGTCTTAAAAACATATACAGTACCAATTTCTACTTCATTCTTACCTAATTTTGTCAGTACATACAATGTCTCAACTAACTATAATTTGTTTTTCTTATGGATCAAATAAGCTATAACTTTTTGTTTCAATTATATACCCCATAAAAATACAGTTCACACTTTTATCATCGATTTTTCTCCTTTTTTCCTTAGGCATATGTGCATATGTTATGCAACCAAAAACTCTCATATATGTTCAACACATAGTTTGTATCTCAAACAAAATTCTTCTAGTGTGCCTTTCCAAAAGACATTATCTCCATTGGACACTCAAATCTGACAGTATCAATGCTAGACGTTCTCTAGAATTTCATGTCATATTTGAGAAACTTTCCTTGTGTTGCTTCGCAAACATGCATCCTTCACATACCTCATCATCCACTTTGATATAAGTAAGACCATTCAACATGCTATTCTTCCCTAAATACAAGTGTCATATCTTCAAATGTTAGAGCCCGCTATTCACTTCTTTTGTGGCATTTAAACTATGTGAGTTGCTTGAATCAAAATAAGGCTTGGAAATTCTATCTTCAGCTATTTCTCCTCTTGCTACAACTGCATTTTTATATACCTTTTCCATGATTAAACATTTTTTGTTATCAATTATACTAACTTATAGTTTTTCTCCATCATTTATCCTACAATTAAGTCCTTCCTCAATGTTGTGTCAACAATGTATCATCAATAAACTTCTTTTTTTCCATGCAATGTTGGAATTACAAATGCACATTTCCCTTTCAATTCTAAAACACTATCATCACCGAAAATAACTTTACTAAAATAGTTATCATTTATTCTAATAACAGTTCCTAAAATGTCATATGAATTGAACATCCTGAATCAATATACCATGCTTAATTTTTTTCATCATGTGCCCTCAAACTTGACATGAATAACTTATCATTTCAATTTTCTTTAACATTTTTATTGGCACTTTTATTATCACAAAATTTTGCATAAAAAATCTTTCTTAAGTTGACCAAATTTGTGACATAATAACAACATGGTCCTCCTCTTCCTCCACAAGATCCTTCTCTACATCGTCTAAATTGATTTGAACTTCTTCCTCTACCCCTTGAAGTGAATGCACTTCCTTATATATTCTGGTGATGTTTTCTCTAATTCTAAATACCTTTTATTATGAAATTCTCCTTTATGTTTTCCTCATTCTCTGTGCTTTATGGAGAAGGAATTTTCCATGTACTCACTTGAAGAATTCTTTTCAACAACTAATATGTAACTACTTAATTAATCTATTCCTCATTACATTGATATTTTTAGAATCCATGATATTGGTAGTGACCATTTCAAATTTCAATACAAGACTCCTTAAAATCCTCTCAATCATACTTTTTTTGGAGCTTCTTCACCCCATACTCCTTAGTGTTTGTAATTTAGTGACTATTTCTCCACGTGTGTTTTTTAATGCAATTCATGCATGATTAGAAGTTTGTGCTGCACTCATTTTTGGAAAAATAGATTCTTTAACAACACTGGAAATTAAAGAAAGTGTTTCATTTTCTTTATAGGCTCTGTTAATTTTTGTTTCACGTCATCTGATGCTTCATATTCATAATCAAAATACATATCACAACCATTAATTACCAATTCCCATAAATATTTGCATATAAATATAGGTCACATTTGTTCTAATAAAAAAATATACATGTACGTTAGGGGAATTTTGAGGTATAAAATGGGCCTCCTAAGGAAATTATAAAATAATAAAATAAGATTTGATGACATCATCAAATTTTAGAGGGAAAAAAAGAAAAAACTACTTTTTCAACTCGTATTTTCAACTTATCTCCCAAATTTTTTACTCAAATTTCAAGTGAGAGTACTCATTGGATGTAAAATTTAATTCCCCATCCAAGGAGTACCCATGTTGCATACTTTTGATGGGTGCTGCTAGATGAAAAAATGAGAAATATTGTAATCACGTTTTTTTTATGTATTTCTCATTTTTCGTATAGAAGGGTCCATCGAAAGTATGCAACATGGGTACTTTTTGGATGAATAATTAAATTTTGCATCCAACAAGTACTCTCGCTCGAAATTTGAGTAAAAACTTTGGGAGATAAGTTGAAAATACGAGTTGAAAAAATAGTTTTATTATTTTATTAATTTTTAATCTTTTTACCCTTTTACTTAAAAAATGGTGAATCATCCCCCATGGTTGACATTATCATCTTGAATCCTATTGGTTCTTATAAAGTTTATTTTTGTTGTACATTTTTCTTAGAAGGCCCATTTTAGACCTCAAAATTCCCCTAATGATTTTTTTGAAACACAATATTACTTGTTACCACGTGAAGAAAATGAACAAAACAACAACAACAACAAAAACAAAAGAGAAAACATGTTGTGTCACCTCAACCCGAAACACGAACCATGATTCCAAAAACTAAAACCACCTCCACCATCCCAAAAAAAATTGTTAAATTGAAAATATAGAAAATACTTTTACAAACTTACAAAGTCTTTGTTTAAAATATTCCTCAATGAGAGATAATATACTTTTCACTAAGATTCCACAAAAAATCTGATCTTACTCCTTTAATTTACCTCTATGCCATTGCACTTATTTTTAATTAAAAAAAAAAAAACAAGACCTCGATACACTTCTCCCTACAACACATCAAAGCCCCACATAGCAATGTACAACTCAAGCTACACGTGGTAGGGTACAACTCCGCGTAGACTCAACCAACAACATATCACAATACAGAGATAGCTCTACATCTCTAAATACCACACCCAAGTTTCATGCAGGTGGTACCAGGTCCGTCCAAGCACGGATTCTGTTCACACATAAGTCGAAGCCACGATCCACACTTTGCATAAATCCACGCAACACATCTCTTCCACACACAAGTTTTTGTCATTAGTCAACCGTAATGTACAAATCGATCCAGGCTGAACTAGATAGTTTTCTCTATGTGGGTTTTTGAACATGTCAAGCTACAAATGGCAGCAAATAGAAAGAATCCAAAAGCACTTGATCACAAGTAGCCTCAAAGTCTGTTGGGAAAAATACTGAGAGGGGGGGGGGGGGTGAATCAGTATTTAGGGCATACTCAAATCTTTTACTTTTTCTTTCTCTAAAACCCATACGCTACTTTTCTGAGCCCAAATCGCGTATACACGTGGATATCCTTCATAAAACTTGTGTATACACAGAGATCTTATTATGCATTTATTTCTTGACTTAGATCTATGCATCATTCATTCGTCAGATGTTTAGTTAGTAGTAAGCATGTGCAGTAATAATAGAATAAACCATCACACATAAGAAACACACATGAACACCAGGATTTAAGGTGGAAACCCAAGTCGGGAGAAAACCACCGCTGCTGTCGTCTCAGTCTTCAATATTTATTATATAAAGAAAACATGCTACAGCCATGTACTGGTGCAGACTCATACCAAGACGTGTGCACACACTCGCAAAAGGCCATAACCCTCTGCCGCGTCACCTTCTCCTGGAAGGGAGCTAAGACCCCCTGCTCTCGTTTACTAGCCTCACCTGGAAGGGAGCTACGACCCCCTGCTCTCGTTTACCAGCCTCACCTGGAAGGGAGCTACAACCCCCTGACTGAAGCCTACAACCCTCGGCACCACCATGGACCACGTTTCATCAATTTTCATACTGGATCCAATAGCTTCAATAGATCACAACTTGCAGGCCACTTTTCATCATATTTTCAGACTGGACCCACTCCACACATTTAAGCTCAATCATACATCAAACTGATACTTATAACTTCATCAATTCATTCAATGAACCATCAACCAATCAATCAACAACTTGATCTTTCATCAATATAATCAGCAGCATAATCATCATTCAAACAACCCAGATCTGTATGAATACCTCATTGACAGATATCAGGAAACCAACAGAACAGATTAGACATTTCATTCTACAGACTTCAGCAAACCCTATTTTTCATACGCGCTTTCCTTTCACTGATCCTGCGTATATACGCACTTTCATGCATATAAACCCGCGTATACATCTGCATATAATTTAGAACTAGTTTCACATTCCATACGCGCTTTCACTGAATTCAACCCGCGTATATACGTGCCTTCTCTACTGCAAACAAGCGTATAGATCTTCAAATATTATAGGGCAGCATACTTCTTCAGATCAGATATACAGTTCAGATTTTACCCTTCACTTCAGATACATGTTCGCCTCATCTCAGATCTAAACATTCCATAAACAGATCTAGAAGATACAAATACATTTCAGATCTAGAGATCCCTCTTCATCATTTTCTTCACTGGTGCATTATGAATTCAGATCTATCATTCAACTGTTACCCATTCCATACAGATATACTTCAAAGAGAAGTATTCATTAAAACCTAGACATCTTGCACACCCTTGCACTATGAATTTCTTCTCCTTATATAGGTTTAGCCTTTTTCAATACCATGAGCCAAAACCACACAACTTCTAATGGTATTCCTGGACGGGATCAATTAGATATTCAAGCGCTCAATACAATGGGTCAATACCATGGTAAGAACCCCTGGTTTTATATCTTTAGAGCGCAATTAGGCATACGCGACTTGGCACGTACTTTTCCGCGTACATACGCTACTTCGCCTAAACAAACCCGCGTATGCATAGTGACATGTCTTATTCATCATTGCTCTGGCCCTTTCTGAAGTTCCTTTCTTCTGTACTCCTTAGCTGATCTGTAGATACATCATCTGTACATATTTGACACATAGGTTGCAACTCATCAAGTCAGTTTCCATCAAGAACAACTTCATCAAACAGGTTGCTATCCAAAGACAACTTCATCACATCATATAGCCAAATTTCATCTCATCAAGTAGATTACCATCAAAGACAACACATGCCAACAATCTTCACATTAGATTTACATCATCATCAAATAGGTTGTTATCAAAGACAACTTCATTAAGTAGGTTGCCATCATCTTCATCAAGTGGGTTGCCATCAAGGACAACACTCTGCATCATATTGCCAACAATCTCCCCCTTTGGACTTGATGGAAACCACGATGGTGTTTGATCACAATAGATAGATACATTAAGCATAATGATATTCTCCCCCTATTCAAACACCATGTCACTCTCCCCCTTTGACATCAAGGGCAAAGGGCGGATCAAAAACCAACACAAGGTTTTTCTCCTCATGTAGAAAGAAGAGCGTTGTAGATCTGATGTGCACTGAAGTTACCATGCTCCCCCTGAGTTCATGCTGAATGTTCAAACATATTTTTCAATGAAGTACATGACTCTATGACTCATACTTACATCAAAGATCCAACCATATGTGACTCAACTACCCAACCAAGTGGGTTTACACATTTTGAATCAACTTCCCAACCAAGTGGGTTTACACATTTTGACTCAACTACCCAACCAAGTGGGTTTACAAAATGAACAAGTCCTTACATGACTGAATATTACAATTTTACATCATAGGTCTCAACATGACCTTCTTCATCAAATTACAAATATGACCTTTGTAACAAATACCAAAAAGACCTCAAGAGAGAGATCATATATCAGAGTCATCATAATGCCAACAATGCATTATATTTAGCAAGGCTAATGAGAATGCCACCAATTCATCCTTTCCACAAGACCAATGCTCCCCCTTAGCTTGTGCATGCTGAACACTTTCAACATCAAATCATCAAGGCATCTTTATCAAGAAACATCAGAGAATGAAACAGAATCATGAGTACTGGAACACCACCAGAGATACCAAACAATATTGCAGCTCTGCTGAAGAATGCTGAATCAGATAAATTTGTCAGCAACCACCCATACGTGGTTTTCTTTGTATGAACTCACGTATATACGTGACTGTCGTTTAGGAAATCTGTGTATCCATTTTAATCTTTTGATTTTGAATCAGATCTGATCTCCTGAAAGGCAGAGATAACTTCCAACTTCTGTCTGAGATATTTTGAATGCTTCCCTGGAATATATGAGAGAAGAACAAATAGGAAAATGTAGCTATGTTTTAAAGTGTCATCCAGTAGTTGTAGCATAAGCACATTAGTAACCAAGCCTTCAAGCTCTTTGCAGCATCAACATATTCTTTCCAAGAGGAATTATCATTCCAGAACAACTTCTTCAATAGACAATATGTGTCAAGCAATCATCCAAGTGATCTCATATCACCAAAATCTTTAAGATTTATATCATGATGCAACATGTGATGGAATTATGTAAAAAAGGTCTCAATCGTGACAACCAACATCAGCAACAATTTTTTCATGATCTATCCTTATCTCTGAATTAGAAGACTTCCATCTCATCCATAAAACAAAATGCTCTTCATCAAAAAGCAATCAGGGCTTATCCATAATCTTATCATAAGAAACCATGTATCATATCATAATCATTTGAGTATTCCCATTAAGAAATAAACAGATACAATGCCAAAAATGCAATCGTTAGTAGTTAGACTGATGCTCCCCCTGAACCTGTGCTCCTTCTCTTTAGCTGAATCATTGATTTTCTTATCACAAAAAAGCATACGCTTCTGTCTCCAAAGGAACTCGCATGTATACGCGACTTTTGTTCATGAAACTCGCGTATGGAAGGTGAAATACTAAAAATTTCACACCTTCATCTCCCCCTGAATTTGTACTACTTGTACCTGTCTTCTTCACATCAGATGCACTGTTAGAAATAAACATTACCAGAATTACCAAGCCAACCATGGGAATCATCATACATTGCTCCCCCTGTGATGATACATTACTAATCCCTATAATTTATCTCACATCATTCATGCAGTCATTATGAGAAATAAGCTTTAGAAGCGGATGACTGCAGTAGGGTCAATATTCCCTACGTTTCTGACCGATCCTCCTTCTTTTTCCAGCTTTGCTTGAAACTTCTTATTGTGTGCTGGAAATTATCCAATTTCTCAAATCTGTTCATCTTGCACTCCTTTTCCACATGTCCATACTTGTTACAAGCATAACATCTTACATGACCAGAAAAATAAGCATAGGGATCATAATGTGTTTTTCTATTCTTTCTTCTATTGCAATCAGCTGCTTTATGACCATACTTGTTACATGAAAAACAATATTCCTTGAAGAAACCAGAGTACCTTTCTGTGTAGAATCTATTTGTATGTGACTGAAATGATCTGCTTCTGCAATTGGCTGCAACATGCCCATAATTATGACATTTAAAGCATTCAACATTATTGATGCTTCTATAGTTAGGAGGGAATGATTTCTTTTGAGAGTTCATGATTGTCGGTTGACCTTTTGTTTCTTCCAACACTTCAGATTTTGCATTGATATCCTTTGAATCTTTAGCACTTCCTTGTGAACTAGATTCTCCTTTAACAGTTTCATGAAAACCAAGACCAAATTTAATAGAAGGAGACCTTTGACTACTAAGAATATTTTCCAGAATCTTAGTACTATCTTGAAACCTCAAGAGTTTATCCTTTTCTTCTAATTTACCTTTCAAAATATTTACCTCAACCTCCAAACTTTGGCATTGCTTCTTCATGCTTTCTTCTTTCCTTCTTCCTTCTTCTACTTGATCATTCAATTTTAAAATCTCTTCCTTCAATCCATTTTCTTGTGCTTCAAAAGTTTGTAAAAGTTCTTCACTCTCTTTATATGATGCTGCTTTCAGAGAGATGATTTCTTCTTTAAGTTCTTCATTCTTCTTATTTGATGCTTCGAGATCTGCTTTCAGGGAGATGAGTTCTTCATTCTTCTTATTTGATTTTTCCGGATCTTCTTTGAGAGAGATGATTTCTGCTTCAAGTTCTTCATTCTTCTTATTTGATTTTTCCAGATCTGCTTTTAGAGAGATGATTTCTGTTTCAAGTCCTTTACTTCGATTGGATACATTATCGTACATCCTTTTCAGTCTAGAGATCAAATCTTTGTAGGCAGATTCCTTCTCATTAAATATTCTTTGTTGATCTTTGATAACTTCTTCTAGGTCCATAGCATTACTTTCACTATCTTCACCATTGCTTGCACAAAGAAGAATATCACAAGAACAACAATCACTACCTATTTCATCTTCTTCATTTTCTGCTGCACATGTTTTCTGAGATATCTTCTTTCCTTGAGTTTCCTTCTTCTTTTGCTTCTTTCCCATTGTGACGGATCTCCTTCAAGCGATCAAGCTTCTGCAGAAGGACCTGCTCTGAAACCAATTGTTGGGAAAAAATACTGAGAGGGGGGGGTGTATCAGTATTTAGGGCATACTCAAATCTTTTTAATTTTTCATGCTCTAAAACCCATATGCTACTTTATTTGATCATACTCGCATATATACGCGGATACCCTTCACAAAAATCGCGTATATGCAGAGATGTTAATATGCAATTAATTCATTACTTAGATCCTTGCATTTATTCATTCGTCAGATGTTTATATAGCAACAAACATGTGTAGTAATAACAGAGTAAATCATCACACATAAGCATCACACATGAACACCAGGATTTTAGGTGGAAACCCAAGTCGGGAGAAAACCACCGCTGCCGTTGTCTCAGCCTTCAATATTTTATTATAAAGAAAAAATCTTACAACTATGTGCTGGCGCAGACTCATACCAGCACGCAGGCACCCACCTGCAGAAGGCTACAACCTTCTCTCGTTTACCAGCCTCTCCTGGAAGGGAGCTACAACCCCCTGCTCTCGTTTACCAGCCTCTCCTGGAAGGGAGCTACGACTCCCTGCTCTCGTTTACCAGCCTCACCTGGAAGGGAGCTACAACCCCCTGACTGAAGGCTACAACCCTCAGCACCTCTATGGACCACGTTTCATCAATTTTCACACTGGATCCGTTAGACACTGGCCCGCTGGCCCCCGGTCATAACTAAAACTCTCCAAAGTTCGCTCTGCCACCAGCCTATTAAATGCCATTTTGATCAAAAGAGTCATTTCACTTTCTTGAGTCCAGGGTTTTGTTTTCAGAAGTGCTTCAATAACATGTGTAGGCCAGAGGAAGGTTCAGTAAGTGTTTCAGGAATGTCATCGTCAATAATGTGAGATTGATTCTTCTTCAAAACCCTGTTTGGAAGAAGAAATCATTAAATGTGTTTTTTAGAATATGTAATTTGTCAAAATGTTTCAAAATTCTCCAGCTCGTCAAATGGCAAACAGTTTTCAGCTCAGCAATTGTTTAACCGCAAAACACTCAACAGAAGAAAAAGCCATCATTCAAGCTCTCGTAAAATTAGAAAAGGAACAAAAAGACAAAGTTGTATTAAAAGGTGAATAAATGTTAATTTTGAAACATCATAAAAGTGGGTCTTTGTGGAACAAAATCAAAATCCATCACTATGTGAGGTATTTTCATTGTTTGAAATATCATTCAGATGAAAGCGTCATTTGAAGGGCTAGAAATTGAAGAGTAGGAGGGCCGAAATCGTGATTTTCAAAGCCGTGACCGGATCGGAGGTGCGCGTCATCGTCACAGAAGGCGCGCTACCCATATAGGGCGCGCTACGCATATAACATCAACAGCCAGTGTTAAATACCAAGGGGGCTACGCATATGGTGCGCGCTACGCGTTGGGTAGGCGCGCTACGCACACAGTCACAGAGCCAAAAAAAAATTTGCCATTGCGTCCGGATTCATACCAAAACGCCTAAAATGGCTTGCAAAGTCATTACCACTGTGGCATCATCGCAAGATGAATCATCTTGCTCACGATCCAAAGGCTGTAGAAGGAACAGCTCAAACTGAGTTGAATGAATTGAATTCTTCCAAAGGCCAAGGCATATATCGTCCATCAAAATTTTAGCGGGCTCAACAAAAAATGGGTCAATGGACATATCAAAATGGAATATTGCAGCTGGAAGTCATTGGCGTTGGTGCTCAGATCCTTGGCTGTCAAATCCAGAGGCGCCGGAATATTCCAATGTAAAACACTCCTTACGTACCTACTGAAAGGATGGTTTGGTTTTTCTGGAGATTGAGTATTCATGAATCACAACCTCCCATAAAAAATGAAGTGTCACCCCATGGTATCATACATTGCTCCGACACGATGAAGTAATTGACATGGCGAAGTAACGTATCCAAAGTGACATTCGTGGTAACTTGTAAGTTCACTTTCCTATATATTATTACATATGGTGCCGCCGCAGAAGCATGGAAGATACGAAATGCATTCCTATATGGTTCTCTGACATTTCTCGCCTCCTCTGGTTTATGGAATGCCACATACACCCAAGATGCTTTAAAGGGTTGCTTTGGCTCTCAAACTCCAACAGCATTCTGAAGCAAATCAAAATTCAAACCAAGCACCAGATCCAGAGATTGCATTGCAACTGTAACAATTCACCAGGTATCAAGGCTGAGAATCTCCAATGGAGAGACCTATGCATGTGCTCTTTCGGATGTATACACGTTTGGTCCCACATTTCGAGCAGAACATTCGAACACTTCACGCCATTTAGCCGAGGCCGGATGATCAACCCGTAGTTTGTTTTCACTAATCAATGATGACATGGCTTGTGCAACTACCTATCTCCAAAGTAGCGTTCAAGCTCTGGATAATTGCAAAGAAGATATGAAATTCTTTTAAAAAATGTGTAATTGTAATTATAAAAAATTGGTTTTTGTTCAAATCATAAAAGGGAAAGTGGCCAACGCATTTCCAGAAATTTGGGGGCAGTTGTATAGGAATGTGCAAAGTGGCATTCAAAGATTCGATTACCTATTTTGTCTTTAGTTAGTCTACGCTCCAGGATTAGTTTTCATGGGTCATTAGAAATCCTCAGCTGGAATAATGGAAGGCTTTTCTATCTTTAGAGCAGATGGAGGATCCTTTTCTATCTTCATGGCTTCAGTTGAAACAGCGCCCTTGTTTTTGGTTCGATCTGTTTTCTTCTAGCATAGTTTATTTAATGTATTAAAAATCACTTGTAAAGTGGTTGGAGAATTCTGAAAGCTGGTGGAGGAAAAATACAAAGTTTCATTGTACAGTTTCGACAGAGAAACTAATTGAATGGTACAGCTCTGTTTCATCAGATTCTTGTGGCGTAAAGTTTGGCATATGTTTCTTCTACTGTTTCATATGTAATCTCGTAATGTTTTACATTTCATTCATAATCAGTTCCAAATTAATGTTTTTAAGTATAGGTAAATAACTGTATAACTCGCTTCCGCTCTGAGAACGTTCGCATTGTTGTAATTTCTTCTCGCTTTGATAAGGATTCATCACACATGTCCACACAACTTCTTAGCAGCTTTTCCATTCCGTTTAATTTCAATTTAACACCTCTGTTAAACTTCACTCCTACCGCCTTATGGAATAATCTGTGCCTTTGATTAGATCTTTTCTCATGCTGTTCTTGATCCCACGCAGCCCAGAAAACCCAATCATTCATTAAAACCCCTTTTCATATCTATTTACTAGCCTAAAATCAATATCAGTGTTTCATTTAGGTCATCTCAGATCCTATTGGACATCTTTCACTGAGTTTGACCCGGAGAGAGCCCTCTCCTGTCCTCGTAGGGCTAGCTACGAGGCTAAGCTTGGTTTGATGTTGCCTCGAGTTTTGCCTTCCTCAGCCTGAGGCAGATTCGAGCGCTAACATAGTGGCGACCATACTGGGGAAGATCTTCCCCGGTAAAGGATAACAAAGTTCATATCCGATTGCTGATGGTGAACAGCAGTCAGACACTGCAAGGCTGAAATCATTCACCGGCAACTTCATTCACTGAAAAATCCAGAAATCAATGCTTCATGGCGACCTCACTGCTGACGGACCGGATTGCAAGAAGATACGCTCCCATGAGCCGAGATCACATCCCAGGTTTTCCAAATAAGATGCCCAAGGTGGATTGGCTTCAGAATTTGCCTATGTTCAGAAATGAGGAAGGTAATGACGCTGCTCTTCATCTGGTGAAATTTCACATTCATGTGCATAAATTTAAGATCAATTTTCCTGAAGACTGTTTGATGAAAATGTTTATGGCTACTCTGGAAGATGAAGCCCGATCATGGTATGAAGGTTTGCCAGCTGCTTCTATTTACTGTTTAAGGGATTTTCATACCGTGTTCTTTGAAAAGTATAAAGAATCATATCCATCCTTGATTTTAGTTCAGAACTGTTGTAGCCATGTACATAATTTCATTGAAGATCTAGAGAATTTTTATGGTGATAATGATTTCATGGATGGAGAAATCATGGAGGCTCTATATGAGAATCCATTTCAGCAAAATGAAGAGAACCTAAAGGATACTCATCAAGATGCTCAGGAGACTTTGTAGCAGGTTGATGGCCATATGTCTAAAAATGATGAAAGGGAGAATTTCATTTCAGATCTTCCCACAGAAGACAGTAGCATGCAAGTAAGTCCAGTTCTAATTGCAGATTGTGATAATGTCCAGATAGCTACTTCAGATTCAGATTCAGATCATGATGACCAAGCATATCTTGTGCTGAAGCCCATCAAAGAGAACTCTGCTGTTGAAATCATCTGGAATGCAGGAGACACAGTAATGGATCCAAATGTTCTCAGTCATACTGTCAGTCCATCATTAGAACACAACCTTCATGAAGAAGCAATCCAGTCAGTTCATGAAAAACAGAATGGAATTTTTGTGCAAGTAAGCGATAAATTTCCTTTCAATAACTCAGTAATAAATGATAGTTTGAATGCCCTGTCATATGAAGATAATTACTGTTTAAGCAGAAGAAAACAAAAAGCATTGTCTCCTTTGTCTGAAGATGAGATAGATCTACTTTTGAGAGGTCTTGTTACAGCCCAAGCTACAGCAGATTTGCAGTGCACACATAGTCAGGAAAGTGTCGGTGAAACTTCTTCCTCTTTTGAAAAAGATGACTGTCTTGTAATCAATTTTGTAGATCAGCAAACAAATAATTTTTTCTTTCACAAAGATGATAAGGTTGTCATGTTTGATAATCTTGAAGATTGTTTTTTGTTTAAGAATGACCTAGATCATGAAGTTGAGGAATATATGCCAGAATTTCTCATGGTCAAGGAACCTACAGCTAACACTCAGATGGCAGATACCTCTCTGTGCATTTCTATCCCTCGGAAATCAATTGTCCTTTCAGATCAGAATGGAGTGAATACTTGTATTTTTGCAGCTGGATCTCCAGATAAGCCAGTGCTTCAGGATTTTCAAGACCCCTTCAGCATTCTTCTGCAAGCATTAGAAAAGATAAATACTGCCTGGTTCATTATCATAAGCTTTGGTTTCAGTGGTTATTTTGAGTTGCCTACAGGCTCATCATTCCACCTGCTCAAGGAGAGTAAGAGCAGAAATTTGGGGTGTAGCCATCTGCTAGATTGGTTACATTGGAAGGCACACTACACATGATTGTACATATCACATCAGTATGCAGGTGGTTGCCATCATGATTTTAAAACTTGATGGACTGCTGCCCTTTTCAAAAAAAAATTGTTTTAATTCAGTCAGTTTTCAGTCATTTCAAGTTAGTTTCCAGTCAAATAAATTAAGTCATCAGTCTTTTGTCGATTTCTTGCAATAATGATTCCATCGCCCAATGGGTGGAGGCACTGTCTACTCTCCCAAAGATCTGCAGTTCTTGGCACCTCCAAGAAGCGGCAGCTGCCATCCCCATTGGAGCCAATGTTAGACTCGGTCTTGTTAGTCCTCGCCAGAGTCAAATTCACCAAAGTTCATTTCTCATTATTTGCAGTCATTGATGTTACTGTGGTCCAAAAAGAGCCATTTTAATTCTTAAGTCCAGGGTTTTGTCTTCAGTAAGTGTTTATTTCAGGAATGTCATCGTCAATAATGCGAGATTGATTCTTCTTCAAAACCCTGTTTTGAAGAAGAAGTCATCAAATGTGTTTTTTAGAATATGTAATTTGTCAAAATGTTTCAAGTTCTCCAACTCTTCAAATGGCAGCCCTGTTTCAGCTTCAGCAGCTCCTATCCCTGCAAAACACTCAACAGAAGAAAAGCCATCATTCAAGCTCAGAAAATTAGAAAAGGAACAAAAAGACAAAGTTGTATTAAAGGTGAATAAATGCTAATTTTGAAACATCATAAAAGTGGGTCTTTGTGAAACAAAAACCAAATCCATCGCTATGTGAGGTATTTTCATTGTTTGAAATGTCATCTGCATGCAAGCGTTCATTTGAAAGTCAAAATTGAAGAGTAGGAGGGCCGAAATCGTGTTTAGCAAAGTTGTGGACAGGCACTGGAGGTGCGCGCTACGCGCATAGGAGGCGCGCTACCCATATAGGGCGCGCTACGCATATAACATCACCAGCCAGTGTTAAATACCAAGGGCGCTATGCACTTGCAGCGCGCTACGTATTGGGTGAGCGCGCTACCCATACAGTCTCAGAGCCAAAAAATTTTGCCCTTGCGTCCAGTTTGGTGTCAAAACGCCTCAAATGGCTTGCAAAGTCATTACCACTGTGGCATCATCGCAAGATGAATCATCTTGCTCACGATCCAAAGGCTGTAGAAGGAACAGCTCAAACTGAGTTGAATGAATTGAATTCTTCCAAAGGCCAAGGCATAGATCGTCCATCAAAATTTTAGCGGGCTCAACAAAAAAATGGGTCAATGGACATATCAAAATGGAATATTGCAGCTGGAAGTCATTGGCGTTGGTGCTCAGATCCTTGGTTGTCAAATCCAGAGGCGCCGGAATATTCCAATGTAAAACACTCCTTACGTACTTACTGAAAGGATGGTTTGGTTTTTATGGAGATTGAGTATTCATGAATCACAACCTCCCATAAAAAATGAAGTGTCACCCCGTGGTATCAGACATTGCTCCGACATGATGAAGTAATTGACATGGCGAAGTAACGTATCCAAAGTGACATTCGTGGTAACTTGTAAGTTCACTTTCCTATATATTATTACATATGGTGCCGCCGCAGAAGCATGGAAGATACGAAATGCATTCCCATATGGTTCTCTGACATTTCTCGCCTCCTCTGGTTTATGGAATGCCACATACACCCAAGACGCTTTAAAGGGTAGCTTTGGCTCTCAAACTCCAACAGCATTCTGAAGCAAATCAAAATTCAAACCAAGCACCAAATCCAGAGATTGCATTGCAACTGTAAAAATTCACCAGGTATCAAGGCTGAGAATCTCCAATGGAGAGACCTATGCATGTGCTCTTTCGGATGTATACACGTTTGGTCCCACATTTCGAGCAGAACATTCGAACACTTCACGTCATTTAGCTGAGTGCTGGATGATTGAACTAGAGCTTGTTTTTGCCAATCTGAATGATGACATGGCTTGTGCAACTACCTATCTCCAGTAAGGTTCGTTTTGGATAATTGCAAAGAAGATATGAAATTCTTTAAAAAAAATGTGTAATTGTAATTATAAAAAATTGGTTTTTGTTCAAATCATAAAAGGGAAAGTGGCCAACGCATTTCCAGAAAATTGGGGGCAGTTGTATAGGAATGTGCAAAGTGGCATTCAAAGATTTGATTACCTATTTTGTCTTTAGTTAGTCTACGCTCCAGGATTAGTTTTCATGGATCATTAGAAATCCTCAGCTGGAATAATGGAAGGCTTTTCTATCTTTAGAGCAGATAGAGGATCCTTTTCTATCTTCATGGCTTCAGTTGAAACAACGCCCTTGTTTTTGGGTCGATCTGTTTTCTTCTAGCATAGTTTATTTAATGTATTAAAAATCACTTGTAAAGAGGTGGTGGAGAGTTCTGAAAGCTGGTGGAGGAGAAATACAGAGTTTTATTGTACAGTTGTTTGACAGAGAAATAATTAAATGGCGCAGCTCTGATTTGTAAGATTCTTGTGGTGTGTAAGTTTAGCATATGTTTTTCTTATGTTTCATATGTCTTTGTAATGTTTCATAGTTTCATTCATTATCATTTCCAGCTGAATGCTTTACAGTAAGGGAGGTAGAATCCGATAACTACTTCCGCCTTGGGAGAACGTTCGCATTTGTGTATTTTCTTCTATCTGTAAAGGATTCATCACACATGCCCTTTTCAGCTATCTTAAACAGTCTTTCACCTCACTTAATTTTAAATTAATTGTTAAACTTCACTCCTACCTCGCCTTATGGAATAATCTGTGCCTTTGATTAGATCCCTGCTCTTGCTGTCCTTGCCCCATGCAGCCCAGAAAACCCCGACATTTATTAAAAACCTCTGGCATATCTATTTACTAGCCTAAAATCAATATCAGTGTTTCATTTAGGTCATCTCAGATCCTATTGGACATCTTTCACTGAGTTTGACCCGGAGAGAGCCCTCTCCTGTCCTCGTAGGGCTAGCTACGAGGCTAAGCTTGGTTTGATGTTGCCTCGAGTTTTGCCTTCCTCAGCCTGAGGCAGATTCGAGCGCTAACAGATCCAATAGCTTCAATAGATCACAACTTTCAGGCCACTTTTCATCATATTTTCAGACTGGACCCACTCCACACATTTAAGCTCAATCATACATCAAACTGAAACTTATAACTTCATCAATTCATTCAATGAACCATCAACCAATCAATCAATGACTTGATCTTTCATCAATTTAATCAGCAACATAATCATCATTCAAACAACCCATATCTGTATGAATACCTCATTGATAGATAGTAGTAAACCAGCAGAACAGATCAGACATTTCATTCCACATACTTCAGTAAACCCTAGTTTTCATACGCGCTTTCCTTTCACTGATCCTGCGTATATACGCGCTTTCATGCATATCAACCCATGTATACATCTGCACATACATCAGAACTAGTTTCACATTCCATACGCGCTTTCGCTGAATTCAACCCATGTATATACGCGCTTTATCTGCTGCAAACAAGCGTATAGATCTTCAAAGATTATAGGGCAGCATACTTCTTCAGATCAGATATACAGTTCAGATTTTACCCTTCACTTCAGATACATGTTCGCCTCATCTCAGATCTAAACATTCCATAAACATATCTAGAAGATACAAGTACATTTCAGATCTAGAGATCCCTCTTCATCATTTTTTTCATAGGTGCATTATGAATTCAGATCTATCATTCAACTGTTATCCATTCCATACAGATATACTTCAGAGAGAAGTATTCATTCAACCCAGACATCTTGCACACACTTTGCACAATGAATTTCTTCTCCTTATATAGATTTAGCCTTTTTCAATACCATGAGCCAAAACCACACAACTTCTAATGGTATTCCTGGACGGGATCAATTAGATATTCAAGCGCTCAATACAATGGGTCAATACCATGGTAAGAACCCCTGGTTTTATATCTTTAGAGCGCAATTAGGCATACGCGACTTGGTACGTACTTTTCCACGTACATACGCTACTTTGCCTTGACAAACTCGCGTATGCATAGTGACATGTCTTATTCATCATTGCTCTGGTTCTTTCTGAAGTTCCTTTCTTCTGTACTCTTTGGCTGATCTGTAGATACATCATCTGTACATATTTGACACATAGGTTGCTTATCATCAAGTCAGTTTCTATCAAGAACAACTTTATCAAAACAGGTTGCCATCCAAGGACAACTTCATCTCATCATATAGCCAATTCTCATTTCATCAAGTAGATTACCATCAGAGACAACACATGCCAAAAATCTCCACATCAGATTTACATCATTCATTAAGTAGGTTGCCATCATCTTCATCATGGGGTTGCCATCAAGGCAACACTCGCATCATATTGCCAAAAAAATGGTCCCATATGATATCATTTTAGCTTAGGCTGGTTTGTTTACAATTGAGGCATCAGCGATCATTCATTTGCTAAGTTATCTGAAGAAGGTTGAAAATATGGATAAGCATCGGTGGCCTAAAATGGATGTTGAAGAAGAGCTAAACTGCTAGAAAAAGAAATGGATTAAACAAAACAAATAGTGGTTAAAAAAATGAGGCTTGAATATGCATGATTTCCCTCACGCTAAGGAGGAGATAAAAAAGTGGGTGTTAGAAAAATTTAGGACTGCCATGTGGACAAAGCTTGTAGGCGAAAAGAAAGCATATTATGTCAAAGAATTTAACCCAGCATGGAAACATAATGATAAAGAGTATTTGAGTTCCTCAATCAATGGAACATCTAAAATTTTAATTGCTCTTGAGGACTAGCTCCCATCATCTAAGATGTGAAACTGGTAGATGGGAAGTCCCTAAAGAAGAGTGGGAAGAACGAACTTGCATTTTTTGTAACAGAGGGGTGGTAGAAACATAATGGCATTTTATAAAAGAGTGTGCAGCGTATGAAGTTATCCATCGTCAGTTTGATAGCAGCCTAAAGGTCAACAATATCAGTGTAGAAATTATCAAACAATATGTATACCAATGGGTTCAATCCGATCATGCGATATGCTAAAGCAAGATATTGAATCATTCTACAAATTAATTGCGGAAAATAAACACGATCGCCAATCACAAGAAGTAAAAGAAAGAAGCAAATCAATCCACAACACAGATATTTTTCCCAGGGAAAGCTTGTTGCTCAAAACCACTCTATCTTCTATTGTATATCCAAACCAAGGAATCATGAAACAATTATAATGCACTCTTCTCACAAGAGTCTGTTGCACTCTACTAACTGTCTCACACTGATCCGGACAAAATCAACCAACACTTATCCAATTTCCTGCCTCTGCTCAGCCTGCCTTGCTTGCACAATTCATGTGGAATGCAATCCCTATTCTTTAGGAATTTCAGCGTTCCAAAACTGCTCAATGCTCATGGGAAATCCTGTGGGTGTATTACTGCATGCGAACAGTTTGCTGATAATACAATTGATAGTTAACATCCCTTTAACCTCTGTCACAATTGGGTCTTCATCAGAATTGACATGCATGTAGCTATTAATAGTAAATCATCAGTTACTTGACATATCATTGCATGTCAATTAAATCTGATTTAATTCACTTGTCCTCTCACTAGTGCAACAATCAGTTACAACTATTTAAGCTGATTTTAACTCAATTAATTGAGTTAATTGATTTCTCATGCATTAAACTAACACACTAACTACAACTTGGATTCAAAAACAAATAGAATCACTTTGCATGCTTCACCAACCACCCTCAATTCGAATTCCATGAGCTAACTGAGTTTATCACACTTAGTTAACTATTACAAGTGATTATGAGATAAGATTACAATTTATTGTCCAATTTAATTAAGGGAAAATTAAATTAGACACACATTTCTTGTTGACTTTTCAACACTCAGTGAACTTTTTGAGGAAACAATGCTTCACAAAACAATATATTTCTTACTCAAGATCCATAACAGCAGAATCATTCTGAATCATGCTAGAAAAAAATATGAATATGGATTAAGTGATAGTGGGTGGTCCCTTAGACCACGAGGTCTCGTGGACGTCATTAAAAGCCATTCATTCATTCAATCCACTGAAACCCATGCCTCTCGACAATGGTAATTTATATGCTTGTTGGTTAATGTCACTACAGATGTCACTGGAGAAAACAAAACAAGATAATTGAATGCAATATCAATCTCATCACTTGAACAGGCACCGTGCACCAACACATATTGTTAGGATATTTCGACACATAGGAAATAGTCTCCTTTTGTGTCACCTTTGTAAATCCTTCAATCCTATCCCAAGTTGTTCTTAAGGGGGGATGTTAGGATATTCTGACATATAGGAAATAGTTAAGTATAACTTGGTCTAGCGTAGAGTTAGGTAGAGTGTTTTTCTTTACTATGCACATTTGTAACTTATAATCTGACGATCACAATATGTAGTGATCCGACGGTTCACTCTCTCCTCGGTATTATCGACACTTGATTTGTGGCTTAACACTCGATTGGTCCATGATCTCTATTTAAATAGCATGGAGGGTCATTTTTCTAGTAACTGTTTATGAGAGAAGCTTATGTAAATTTTCTTTCTTTATATTAATAGATTGCCTGAAGTGGGCGCATTGGCTCAAGTCATGGACTATTTCCCTCTTCAAGGGTTTTAACCACGTCAAATACTGGTGTACTGATTTGTGATTTGTTTGTGAGCAGTGACCTTTGGTGTTTGATCTAAGGAACTTACCTTATAAATTCCTACATGGTATCAGAGCCATTTTGAGGGTCGCATCTGTTGTTGATCCAAATCCGAAGACGGTTTGACTGCATGCGACTGTCGTTTTCCAGATCTATTATTTCTTACCACTTTGGGGTCGGGAGAACTGTTATGTTGTGTCGAGAGTATCTGTTACAGTGAGGAACCCTTTCGTTTCATGCAAAAAGGTTTTCGGTTGCCCAATTTATGTCATTTTAGATTTGGAGGTATAAAGTATCTTTTTTGCAGTTATATTTATTAATCCTTCTGTTTATTTCAGTTCCCTCTATTTATTTGCATTTATATTTTTTTTTTAATTGCCGGATCTATACCCTTTTTTCTGTGTCTATTATTTGTTATGCGCTATGTGCGATTTCGGAAAATCAGAAACAGGAAGACGGGATTTTTCCGCTACGTATGTTATTTCCTCGCATCTTTGTGCGATCTTGGGGAATTAGAAATAGCAAAGAAAAAAAAACTTTCAAACAATTACAAAATCATTTTACTAGCTCACTTGGTGTAAAGCTACTTTATGAGAATAGAGGTCTTGGGTTGAAGTCTCTTTCTCAAACTTCTTTTTCTAAAAAAACTTTTTGTTAAGTTACATTTTCTTAAAAAACATTTTGGCAATTTGTTGGTTTAAAAAAAAGGGGGCAGGGGTTTATTTAAAAAACACATGTAAAAGTAACAAAGTAACATTGTAAAAGTGACTCACTTATTTATAAAAGTGAGTCACATAAAGTAGTTTTTTTTTAAAGTGAGCTTATTGTATTAAGTTTGGAAAATGGGGGGGATTGTTTTTTAAAAGTATATCTTCATTGTGATCTTTCAACATCTCACGTAACTATTCGGCATATACTACAATTTTTTTTCAAAAAGACATCTTCTTCATCCGGAAGCCGTTTTCAGAGCTGTTTTTTTTTAAACTGGCCTAATTTTTCGAGATCTTTCCATTGGAGCTGTTGGTTTCAGCCCTTTCAACGTTAGTTTTAAAAAAAATGGAAAGTGCATGTCCGGTTATTCTTAACAACACCAATTATGGCTATCATACATGGTAGACTTACTTAGAAGTAAAGGGCTTTATAGAATAGCCACAAGACAATAAACTAAACCTAGTGATGGAGATAAAGTCATTAAATGGGAAAATAAACAAGATCAAGCACAAGGGTTGATAGGAATGTCCATTGCTCAAAATCTTAGATTTCATATCCAAGACATTGACTCTCCTGATGAAGCTATGAAAAAACTAAATATTGTTTTTGGCATTAAAAATGAAATCAGAGCCCACCAGCTTGAAAATGAGTTATTTACTTTGGACTCCAATAATTTCTCATCTATTGAAGATTTGTCCAAATTCAAGACCCTTAGACTTCTTTTAGAAGGCTGTAAGGTCAAAAAGGAATATGGTAACCTTATTTATTCCATTCTTGCTAAGCTTGGCTTTCCATACTCTGTGTTTGTTTCCACCTTCCATTCCACTAAAGAAGCCCTCGTTTCTCAAGGAACAGCCTACAAGCCCCCTCTTTTGATGCCTTTTGTGATTCTTTAATAAGAGAACGAGAAAAATTCTTACACCTTGGTCTTATTAATACTGGAAACTCTACTAAGAAAGCCTTAGCAACCCAGCAGCAACCATACCAAAATAATCCTAAGAAGTAGCGTCCTAAAAAGAATGGTCATAAACCAAACAAGGGTCTTAAGCAATTTCAACCGCAAACTAAAAAAGCAACTCAACAAACTGATAAGTCAAATAAAAACAAAAGGAAGAAGACAGATAGACATTGCAAATTTTATAATCGTGATGGCCACGTAGAGTCAAAATGTTTTAAGATGGAAGCCTTGGAAGTAGCAATGAAGAAGCACAACATCAAATTGGAGCACTCTTCAACTTCATCTTTGGGAATGGCACTTTCTACTTGTGGTTGTCAAGCATCAAGATATGGTTATGCTTTGAATGTATCTTCTTCTTCTCATTCTCATGAGTGGCTCATTGATTCTGGAGCCTCTTACCACATGGCCAAAAATAAAGCCATGTTTTCTTCTTTAAATGATTGTAACACCAAAAATATTTATGTTGGTCATGATAGATTTCTTAGTGTTGTAGAGTCTGGAACCATTCATCTAGATAATGGTCAGTTTAATGATGTATTATGTGTTCCTACCTTGTCCTGCAACCTTCTATCTTTTTATCAGATAACTAATTCAAGTGAAGGGAAAACAGTAGAATTATCACCTCATGATGTTGTAATTAAGGACCTCAAAGATCCTAGACATATTTTAGCTACTGGCATTGTTGATGATTCCACAAGGTTGTATAAGTTTGACAACTTTGGGTCATCATGTCTTCCCTCCATTTTTGTTTCTCATAATAATGAAGTGAGCAAACTTTGGCATGAGTGATTTCGTCATTTAAACTATCACTCTCTTCAAGCTCTATGTAAAGAAAATATGGTAACAGTACTTCCTATGGTATCTTGTCGAGATGGTGTTTGTTTTGGATGTGTACTCAGAAAACATCATTGGGATAGTTTTGACAAACGTGCCTCTTGGCACGCTTCAGCCCCTTTTCAACTTGTGCACATTGATTTATGTGGTCCACTTCATGTTGTTTTTTCTTTGGCTGCAAGTACTTCTTAACTTTCATTGATGATTTTTCCAGACGCACTTGGGTATACTTCTTAAAACTCAAGAGTGAAGTTTTTAACATGTTCTTGGCCTTTAAGGCCTCTGTTGAGAAACAATCGTGACATCACATTCTTAAGTTAAGAACTGACAATAGAGGAGAATATGTTAACAACAAATTTATCCACTTTGGCACTGAGCATGGCATTCAATTACAACATACTCTTCCATATACTCCACAACAAAATGGTGTAGCTAAAAGGAACAATCGCACTCTAAAAGAAATGGCTAATTGTATGCTTCAATCTAAAGGACTTGGACTTAATTTTTGGGCAGAAGCAATTAACTGTGCAAATTACATAGTAAATCACACTCCTACTAAAGTTTTAAGGAATATAACTCCAGAAGAAGCCTAGAGCTCAATCAAACCATATGTAAGTCACTTTCGTGTTTTTGGAAGTGAAGCTTGGGCCCATATTACAGATACGAAACGTAAATCCTTAGAACCTAAGAGTAAAAAATGCATTTTTGTTGGATATTTTGAAGGTGTCAAAAGATATAGACTTATTCAACCAAAATCTTAAAATGTAATCATTAGAAGAGATGTAAAATTTGATGAAAATATATCAGCTTGCGAGTCTAGTTCGGCGGGTGTGCCACCTTTGGCTTGCGAGCCTAGTTCGGCAGGTGTGCCACCTTTGGCCTGCGAGCCTAATTCGGCATATGTGCCACCTCTCTCTATCTCTTATATTTTTTACAGCAATCCTTCTAGTTTGGATGATGACAGCGAGGATAACAATCCTCCTCCACCTCCTCGAGATATTCCTTCAGCTCCACAGCTTCCAAGACGAGTCCGCTCTACTCAGGATGCAACAGGTTCTCTTGCAGGTGACCCTACATATCAACGCCATACACGTTCTTAGTTTGAAAGAGCCTCTTCCTTATTGGCTCAAGTTCCAGACAATCTTGATCCAGACACCTTTGAAGAAGCTTCAGGTCATACAGATTGGGATGAAGCTATGAATGAAGAATATCGTTCCTTATTTGCAAACAATACTTGGGATCTTGTTCCTTTTCCAAAGGGAAGAAATCTTGTCAAATGCAAATGGGTTTACAAAACAAAGTTTGGACAAGATGGAAAAGTGGATAAACATAAAGCTCATCTTGTTGCTAAGGGATTTTCACAAGTTGAAGGCATTGATTACACTGAAACCTTCTCCCCTGTTGTCAAAATGAATTATATCTGCCTTGTTCTTTCCCTTGTTGCCTCGTTTAAATGGGAAGTCCATCAAATGGATGTTAAATCTGTCTTCTTACATGGAGATTTGCATGAAGAAATCTACATGGAACAACCCTCTGGCTTTATCCAAAATGACTCTAGCCTTGTTTGTCACCTTAGGAAGTCTCTCTATGGTCTCAAACAAGCTCCTCGGGCTTGGTATGCCAAAATAGATAGCTTTCTCTTAGATAGTGGTTTTTCTAGGTGTCGTTCTGACAACACTGTTTACACCAAGAAAGTGGGTAAATCCTTCATCATCCTTCTTCTTTATGTTGATGATCTTATCCTTACTGGTAGTGATACCAACCATATAAACCATGTGAAGTCTAGCCTCAAAAAAATGTTTGAAATGACAGACTTAGGACACTTGCACTATTTCTTTGGTCTAAAGTCTGATAAAAGTGTATGCATGTGATCTTCTACACCACTTTCACACCGGAAGACTATAAACTTATTCTCCATTGAGTCAAGCTTTCAGTTACTTGTACTACCCCTAGAGTTGATGATAGGTAAACTTTTGTATCTAACCCATACTCGTCCTGACCTTTCCTTTGTCATTGGTCTTGTTGCTCAGTTTATGCACCAACCTCATGAAAGTCACCAGAAAGCAGCGAAAAGAATACTTTGATATATTCGAGGTATAGTTTAGTTCAGGATTTATTACAGTGCAGGAGCATCTCCATTGTTGATTGGATTCACTGATTCTGATTGTGTTGGTGACCTTGATGATCGAAAGTCTAATGCAGGTTATGTATTCACTCTTGGTTCAGGACCTATTACATGGTCTTGTAAGAAACAAAGTGCCATCTCTCTTTCTTTGGCAGAAGCAGAGTATCGTGGTGTAGTTGAAGCCAGCAAGGAAGCCCTGAGGTTTCGTCAAATCCTGACGAATTTGATCTTCGTCAACAACATCCAACTACACTTGGGTGTGATAATTAGAGTGCCATTCAGCTATGCAAAGATCCAGTGTAGCATCAACGTATGAAACACATTGAGCTTCACATACACTTCATCGGAAAGCTCATTCATGACCGTGTTCTTCAAATGCAGTATTGTTCAACCAATGATCAAATTGTCGATATCTTTACAAAGGCTCTCACAGAAGTTGTTAGCTCCCTATAATTTGTAAGATTGGCAAGAGCAAGTAGCAAAGAACAACATCAAACCACTTTGGAGTCTAGGACCTAGCCTTCCTGGGCTCAGAGAGGGCTCTCTCTATATTTATGATTAACTGATTTAGCGTTATGATTATATTTTATGATTTTAGGCTAGTTATAAAGATTGGGGTTGTTTGTTTGATTGTTTGTTTGTTTGGTTGGATAGATAGAATGTGGGAAGCTTAATCCATTGGGCTATGGAGTCGTAAAAGGGTTGAGTTGTACATCAACTTTTCAAGGGTTTTCATAGGGCAAGCTAACTATGTCAAATGGATCTCTATGGCAAGATGAATATAAGATGGCAGAAAATTGTGAGTTCAGTAAAGCTAAAGAGCAATTAAGAATCTTTTAACTATACTTCAACATAAATGCAGAGTAGACAGTCTCTGAATTCTGCATTCATGTCTTTAAAGAAAAACATTCAAGATAACAGTTCAGTGAAATTAAAGAGCAGTTAAGAATTCTTTAACTAAACTTCAGAGAAAGCCTTAAGATAACAGTTTGGTAAAACTAAAGAGCATTTAAGAATTCTCTAGCTATACTTCACAAAGAAAACCAAGACAACATTTCATTAATACTAAAGAGCATTTAATAATTTTGTAATTATACTTTCAGAGGAAAACATTAAGATAACAATAACAGACAGAGTTAAGACGCTTATGCAACATTTCTCAATCTAAAATTTATATATTGCTATCAGAGAAATTGATGTACAGTATGGAAAAACAAAGGGATAACATTAACATAAAAAGGGATAACATCACCGTTAACATAGCTCATGAATCCTGTGAACGTGCTTGTATTATTGATGTCTAGTTCAAAAGCAGTTACAGTGCTCCAATACAATAATCTTTGCAACTCAGAGTCTAAACAAAGTCCAACCCTTGATAATGAAAATACATGCAGTATTTAAATGAAACTGAGGTGGTTGCCCTAATCTAGGGTGTCAAACTGCATTTACTACAAAGTAAATGAAGTTTTGACAATTGTGACCATGCAAGGCCCAAGCCAAAAATATCTCTGACAAACCTATTGTAATAATAACTTTCAAATTAACTCCTGAGCTAACTTTAAAATATCTTTGACCAACTGCCTGCAAAATTAACTTTTATAATAACTTCTGAACTGATGCTAAAATATCTCTGACTGTAATATTAATTTTGGTAGCTTTGAGTAAATCAAAATTAAGCTAGAGGTGGCCAACATGGTTGTGAAGAGGCAAATGCTGAGTGGTCTTGACATCTGACTTTGTCTTCCTCGTTGATTTGTTTTCTAATGTGTCTTTTAACTTTAACCTGTCTTTATCTGTATACCTTTTCATTGCCTTTGTTGTCACTATAAATTCTTCTTTTACCTTACTGTTTTACCTGCCTTTTCTTAACTTTGTGCTTTAACTGTGTCTTTTATTTGTTTTCATCTTTACCCTGACTGCTCCTTTTCCTGCTTTTATTTATTCTTCAACTCATAATCCTTTGGTGAATAAGGCCTTTAAACTGAAATCCAAAGTGTCTAGATTTAAACAATTCTTTGGAACTAGAACCGAAAGTCGTTTATCCCATCTTCTGGTATGCTAATCACCTGCAAAATTAAAACAATTGTTAATTTAAAACACAAGTGTTTTTTTTTTTTTTGCAGGGAAGTGATATGGCTTAAAGGAGTTTGGGAAATGTGTGGAAAGAGTCCAAACAGTGGAGGTTTTTCAATTTCTGCGTTTAGCAATGGCCTGCCAAGTCTTTTTAGAAACATTGCAGGGGTTATCACAGTGGTTCGGGATTTTACAGCAATAGCACAGAGTTTATAATATTTCAAATGTTAGTGGTTTTATCTTATGGCGCGGAGGCAGTTTTACGGTTTATCGCACGGTGATAAATGGTTTGGTGGTTTTATGATTGATGGGTGCGATGAAGCGTGGGGATGATCGTGGCAGATGGGAGGGGTTGCAAAACCGCCCATTTCGCAACCCCCTGATGGTTCTAAACAACGGGAAGTTGGGGATGCAAAAAGGAATGGGGGTTGTCGGATCAGATGGTGGAGATCGAACGGTGGTCGGACGTTGGATCGATTGCAGGTTGGTTTGATAGGCGGGGTCAGGATTGAATGAAACGGAGGGTTTAAATATAAAGTGGGGCCAAGGTTAAATGTAGTGAGGGGGTTAATATTAACATGGAATTTAATATGTTTGGCGGGTAGTAATGTAAAGTGGAGCCCGGGGATATAGTAAAGCAGAGGGATAAATGAAACGAAAGCGGAAGAAAATGTTTTTTAAAGCGGAGGCTTTAATATAAATATGAGTCGGGGTTTTAACAAAATAGGGGTCGGGTGATTTAATAAACAGGGTTTATTTAAAGTGGGACCCGATAGATTAAAATCATTTAAAAACAATGTAAAAGTGGGTTTATATTGTTTTTAATGAAAAGAAAGTGGAATGAGTAAAGGGGAAGGGATATTGGTAATGGGAATGAGATTTTAGCTAGGGGAAAATGTTAAAATGAGGGGAAAATGGTACTTTAACAAGGGAGAATGTCTTTTTTGCAAGTGGCAAAGGGATTTTTAAGCAAAGAGAAAAGGATTTTGGGGGATATTAGTGATATGAAATGACCAAATTGATGCTTTCCATGCTTTGTGAAAATTGTTTCTGCCTACCCGTCATTTACTCTAACATTTTTCTTCATTTATTTGGTGCATTTAAGCTTGCTGGCCCTTTATTTTTCCTTCAAAAGCAAACTATTTTATCTAATTGCTAACCTTATAACTTCCAAAGGCTCAGATTAAACTGATGAGCTCTTTTATTTTCTACCTAACTACTGATCTAACAAAATTAAACAGTTTGGCCAGATCTTTTATTCATTAAGTAACATGATATGAAATTGAAAACATGAATGAATCAAGATTAAATTATTTGATCATCATGAATTGGGGCATTCTGGACAAGCTGCACACAACATTATTTGCAAAAGTAAAGTAAACTAAACTAAAGGCAGTGGCATTTAAATGTGCAACAGTTTCAGGATCTATTCTTATCTCTTTGTGGGGTTCATATTTCATATTCCTTTTTTCATCTTTTCCTTTTGATCCTTTGATTTTTCTTTTAGGACGTGCCCTCTTATCATTTTTTAATATGGGAAAACCTTTGCAAAAAAGCAAAGATATGTACAATATTACAAGCTTTAACAAATAGCCAATTCAAAATTATGATCCCTATTATTATAGGACCCTAATAGAAGCGAAGTTTACCAAACTTCGATTAATGCCTCCTTCCTTCTATTGTATCACCTTTGTAAATCCTGCAATCCTATCCCAAGTTGTTCTTAAGGGGGGATGTTAGGATATTTCGACACATAGGAAATAGTCTCATTTTGTGTCACCTTTGTAAATCCTTCAATCCTATCCCAAGTCGTTCTTAAGGGGGGATGTTAGGATATTTCGACACATAGGAAATAGTTAAGTATAACTTGGTCTAACGTAGAGTTAAGTAAAATGTGTATCTTTACTATGTACATTTGAAACTTATAATCCGACAATCACGATATGTAGTGATCCGACAGTTCACTCTCTCCTCGGTATTACCGACACTTAATCTGTGGCTTAACACCCGATTGGTCCATGATCTCTATTTAAAGAGCATGGAAAGTCATTTGTCCGGTAACTGTTTATAAGAGAAGCTTATGTAAATTTACTTTCTTTATATTAATAAATTGTCTAAAGTGGCCGCGTTGGCTCAGGCCGTGAACTGTTTTCCTCTTCGAGAGTTTTAACCACGTCAAATACTGGTGCACTGATTTGTGACCTTTGGTGTTTGATCTAAGGAACTTACCCTATAAATTCCTACACATACCTCTTCACTTGTGCGTCTAGTCAAAACAACATAAAGTGTATGGCTTGAGTAGCACATCCACAATATTACAGACAACTTAAGACCAAAAAACACCATGAGCTCAAACACATTCACATGCAGCACTTCCACAATATTGCAGACAACGTAAGACCAAAAACACCATGAGCTCAAACACATTCACATGCAACACTTCCACAAGATTGCAGGCAGCGTAAGACCAAAAAACACCATGAGCTCAAACACTTTCAGAAGCGATTCATTCACTAAAATACCAAATGAAGAATTAGTACACCAGGTTTTATATAGCAATGCACTAAATCAGCAATTATAAGATTAGCTCAAACATTTTCATTAGGAAAGACCAATATTTATACAAGTCTATGAGAAAATGCTCAAACCAATCCTTATCTACAATTAATTAATTCTAGAATGTGACAAATGATCATTATTCAAAATTACCTCTCATTGGCCACTTAAGCTTTTTCTTATCATCATTTGTCTTAAAACCAGATCCATTAACAATGTTAATGTTTACTTCATTCTTGCTTGATTCTTTCTGTAGATATTGTGTCTCATGAATTCCTTCCTCATCAGAGACAACATCTGCGCTTATTTGCTCAAGGATCTAACAAGTACTTTTTTGTTTCAGTACTATATACCCAGTAAAATCACATTGCAAATGTTTGTCTTCCAATTTTCTCCTCTTTTCCTTAGGCACATGTCCATTATTGTGTAACCAAAAACTCTCACATATGCAATACTTGGTTTGTATCCTAACCAAGCTCTTTTGGTTAAAAAAAAAAAATTTATAGATGGAATTTAGGCCACCCGTGCTTATCCATATTTTCAACCTTCTTCAGATAACTTAGCAAATGAATGAATGTTGATGCTTCATTGGAAACATACTAGCCTCCGCTAAAAAGATATCATATGGGACCGTTGATTTGACTTTAAAGCTACTTGTGATCGGGTGCTTTTGCATTCTTTCAATTTGTCGCCATTCGTGGCTTGTGATCGGGTGCTTTTGGATTCTTTCTATTTGCCGTCATTTGTGGCTTGACATGCTCAAACACCCACATAGAGAAAACCATCCCGTTCAACTTGGAACGATCTGCACAATTATTGTTGACTAATGACGAAAACCTAAGTGGAAGAGATGTGTTGTGTGTGATGAGTGCGTGGATATGACCACGTGCATGGAAGAAGCGTGGAGCGTGTTGCGTGGATTTATGCAAGTGTGGAGCGTGGCTTCGATCTATGTGAACAGAATTCGTGCATGGACAGACCTAGTGCCCCCTGCGTGAATCTTGGGCATGGCATTTAGAGATGTAGAACTCTCTCTGTATTATGATATGTTGTTGGTTGAGTCTACGTGGAGTTGTACCCTGCTATGTGGGGCTTTGCTGTGTTGCAGGGAGTCTGTGCAGAAGTGTATGGAAGTCTTAGTTTTTTTTTCTTTATAATTAAAAATAAGTGCAGAAGTGTATAGAGGTCTTGGTTTTTTTCATTATAATTAAAAATAAGTGCAATGGTATAGAGTTAAATTACAGTAAGTTCAGATTTTGGTGGAATGATGGTGAAAAGTATATTATCTCTCATTGAGGAAGATTTAAAAAAAAGACTTTGTAAGTTTGTAAAAGGTATTTTCTATATTTTCAATTTAACAATTTGGTTTTGGGATGGTGGATGTGGTTTAAGTTTTTGGAATCATGGCTCTTGTTTTGGGTTGAAGTGACACAACATGTTTTCTTTTTTTTGTTGTTTTGTTCATTTTCTTCATTGCAATGGTCTGTTCTTTGGACATTAACAGAAAAAGGTTTTTGTGAAATAAATAAAATGACAATGGACTTTTCTTGTCCAGATTTAACTGGATTTTTATCTTTTTCACACTATGACTGGAAAACTCCGTGTATGCTGTGCCATATGTGAATGATAGATCTGCTGATCTGAATGTGCAAAAACATTTTAAAAAATAATAATAAACTTAAAAGCATTGCAGCACAACAAAAGGCTGCTTACACAAATTCTTTGTTCTCAATAGGTCTATTTACACATAAAAAGTGGACTAAGGGCCTGTCCTATAAATGCTCTTGAATCTACAACTTGCATACACACCTAATCATTCCTAACAGCTCACTTTTACACATACACAAGATTCCTTCAATGATAGCAATACATAACTGAATTGAAATGCTATTCTCCAATTCCCCACTTACTGCTGCAGTACAAAAATTAAATCATGAAAAGAAACACAATTTAAGGTATTCATCTTTAATCAACTTTACTCCACTATATTTAAATCTTGTGGACTTCTAACTCTATCAAGTTGTCTCCTATTCTTTCAAAAGGTCTAGCTTCCTAGTTGCGATCTAAGTTTCCCACAACAAAGGACCATGAAACCGTTCACAAACCTCTGCAGGGGATTAAAGCTTCTCTGCTACAGAATAGAATAATTACGTTTTAGTTACTATTTTCTATTCACTGTATTGTCTTCAAATGGACAAGCAACTTGAAGCCTTCTTCTATCTATTCAAACCTGACTCTTTAGAAATAAACAGTGTACCAATCAAAAGCAATCAACAGTTATCTGATAGCAATATATCATAATCTAGATTCTATTCTACTCTGTGATGCAGCAGTTAATCACATGAACATGCTTTCAATTCTTCCTGTATACTCCCACGAGGACCTAGTCTAGCTATAGTACCAATGATCAAAAAAAGATGAGAAATGTACAGACATTTCAGCAATGTAAAAAACATTGTGCTTATAAATGGCCAGGTGAGGAAATTAAAGAGAAACATGCTCTGTTTTCTATTGCAGGATTGACAATATCCACTTTCCAAACTAATTTTAAAGCAGCATTTCAAGGTGGATTTTGATTGAAACAAGTGCCTCACATTTTAAGACAATGTGATCTTCAAATTTGAGCACCATAATGAATTCTCTCGGAAAGTTTTTAAAAACTCGGCAACAACAATAAAAGAAGCAACCAGCGCTAATTGTATAAAAGCTTCTAACAAACATATATACAGTAAGTTCCCAGGCATCATTTCTGAAGACTACATGATAACCTGGAAAAAGGAAATCTAAGTAACATTGGTAACATCAATAAGCCTATCCAAAAGTCCTAATCAAATAATCTATTTAAGAAAAAAAAGTGTTTGCATCAAAAATACACTAATCTCCTACAGCTACTTTTTATTCGACAGCCCTTTGCAAAAAGCACATCGCACCTGTCACATTCATTTCCACGGCCATACATAAATTAACGCGTAGCCAAATAGCTCTATAAATAAACAAAATTTCTTCAGCTCTCGAGCGTAAACAGCCACGGAGAATTTCCATCAACCAAAGTCAATTTGACATGACGGATCAATCCTGTCCTTGAACTACATAATTATATTAGCTGGTTGCATAGCATGGATAGCTGAACTCTCTCTCTTTGATTCCTGCACAATTACCAAACTCCAATGATTAAAAGCAAAATAATTTGCCTGGAATTTGCAGAATAAGGTTGCAAAAATAAATTCCAACGTATTGACCCCCATAGTTCGTATAATAATTGTCAACACAGATGAATATGAAAATTGCAAGTATTACAATTTTCTTCCAGTTTTCCTTTACATATCGCTGGATTGAGATGAGCTCACATGCCACACATATCACATTTTAGGTATTACTGAAAATCAACTTTAATTTGGAAAGATACTCATAGCTGTTTAACAGGACTGGACACAAAACTTCCAGAAATAAAATGCCAGTTGTCAATGAAGTTCCATTAAGTAGTGCTTGTAATTTCAGAATATGTAATTCAGTAAGTACTAAGTACTTTTGTGAGCTTATCAGGCATGCTCTATCATATAATATCATAATAGTAGTTTTATCACCCACATTACACTCATTCTATCCATCAACATGGTTAGCATAAAAAGAAAATGGCCATGTATTAATAATTTTGAGAAATTGTAGTATTTTGCGGTTGCACTTTGGAAGAAAGATCACTAAATTATATTTAGACCAACACATGGTACCATTTCTGTTGTTGAAGGCCGGAAAGAAGACTATAAAAGAATCTGTACATTGGCATTCTTAGTTTCTACATGTTAGCAGGAAATGAGTTCCGGAGTCAAAGAAAATGATAGCAATTCTAAAGAATTTGAAGCTTAAGAGCTTGGTTTGAAAGGACATGTGTGTGATTGCTACAACTGTAAGCGACCAAGAGTTTTGTCCGAGGACAGAGAAAGAAAAAGGGTTTAATCAAAACTCTCAAAAGGCAAGTGTGTTTATAATTTTAATGTTAAAATCTTTCAACAGTTTATTTTTTCAGATAATTTAAAGCAAGGAAAGGAGGAAAAATCCTTGACAATGCACAAAAGAAGACCACACAACCAGAAGAGAAACCTGCCAAACCCCGACAACTCTCACAAATCATTTGTGTGCAGTGCCTCGACACACACACAAGTGCAGCCTAGCAGTGCCAAATATTCCGTTGGACACCTAATCCTAAATGGGTAGGTGTGGAAGGCGAATAGTCACAAATGGAGTTCAAATGACTTTGGAATGTGGAATCCAAAGGTCATCTCATTGTATTATAAATCTACATCTTATCAATAGTAATAGATAACTCATGCCTATATCTTTTTTATGTGTGTGTTTAGTTTCTCCATCCACCATACATGATATCAAAGCCATGATGAGTGGCCTTCTTCTGTGCATTTATGTGTTTCATTGAAAGCCCTGGTGTTAACATAAAATTCTGGTGGATCAGGAATCCGGTTCTGGAATCTGTCATATGTCTTTGCACCTCATCATAGCCTATCGACGAGCAGAGCGAATATTATTTTCCACTTGGTCTCCCAACGCATAACGATATAGAGTCCCCTTCGGGTATGCCAGTACATTTGCAACTCGAGAATCTCGAGGGCCCCCATATCTCATTTCACAGCGTGCCATAACCCATTCTTTGTTCTGGTGTATTGAACACCCACTCTTGGGTCCACGCACAGTCCACGGTTTCCCCGCTTCTCCCTCAACGCAATCTCCATATGCAGCCTCCCTCCCTCCTCGACATACGTAGCTCCTCCTGCTCTCTGAAATACTCCTCTAATTTGGTTTTCTGTCAGAGATTCATCTTCTCATTTCTGGGCGCTCTCTGCAAATGTCAGTGCTATTTCTCTAAAACTCCCTCTGTCTCTTTATTCTAGGGAATGTTGGTTCATTTCCTGGAACTCTTCCATTCAAGCCTTGCGTTAAAATTCCTATTTGGAATATTTTTGAAGCGAGAATTGAAGTGTACGTTATAGGGTCAGAAAAAGAAGCTCTGTCCGTGGCCTTGTCAGAATTGTGGCAGTGTGCGTTACAGAATTGAGTGTGTGTGGGAGAGTCTGGATCCCATTTTCCCTCCTCAACGCATCCACACCGAGTTACTCGGAATACACCCATTGTCATTATCAGCGCCTGGGTGGATCATATTCTCCTTGCGCTCTGCACTCCTCATTTGCGCCCTCCATACACCGCTCCATCTCCCGTTGCTTCATCTCCTACCTCTCCCGCTACCCTCACCTCTCACTGCATCGGCCTCCCACTCCTCTCCTCCCGCATCCCCTTCCGCACAGTCCGTCATCTTTCCTATCTCCCTCCCTCAAACACGCACCAGCCTCTCCACCGTCTCCCGCTCCCTCCTCTGGCCTCCCCTTCCCCACAGTTCCTCTCGTCCTCCCTCCGCGTGCTCCCACAGCGTGCACTCATCACCCACGCCCTCACCATCTCCAAATCTCTCTCCACTCCTTCGCTCCCCAGCCCTCCCCTCCGTTGCCAACTCCTCCTCCCCCTCACTCCCGCAACCTCCCGCACGCTGCCCACTCGACCTGCCTCCTATCGGCCTCCCCCTCCCCGCTTACGCCCGCCCTCCCCACCTGCTCCCCCACGGTCCCCTCTCACGGTCCTCCACATCCCATCGCTTTCCCTCACACTCCTCGACACCTCCAACTGCTCCGCTGCCAGCATTCTCCCAAATGCAGGGTGCAGTTGAGAACTACGATTAAAACTCTGCATGCAAAGCACACTATTATACTCGAGCTAGTTTTTATTCATATGGTATCTTATTGTCCATCTGGGCTATAAAAGACGAGCAGTGAGTGAAACTCATTTGGTATTTATGCTTGTGCATATTATATATATCACAACATCTATAATACACCATTCAACCATTTATATCGTTGAAATCTTGGCTTCATTTATCATTTTTTAAAACTGGTGCGCAATAGTTTGAAGACAGCGTATTGAAAAGAGAAGCGTATGGTGGAATATTGTTGCTCAACTGTGCATAGTATCCTGCATTGTTGGAGGATGGTAATAGTATGTTTTGAAGGTCGAATATGTTGACTAAATATCAATTGATTTAGAGCTGGTCAATACTCGAAATCACTTGCTTGCATGAGAGGCCGAAACCGAGACCGAGACGTGCAGAAAAGGAAGCTGTGAGCTTGGTATGCATGGTATACATAGGCTGAATTTTATGTGTGCATTCTATCTGTGTTGTTTATACTTGTTTATACTACTGCTATCATTTATAAAGCTACGTTATTTATAGAGCTTCCACATAACAATATAAATCTGCCAGCCACTTTTAAAAAAAAGAGAAAAAAAAAAAGAGGAAAGAAAGAAAGAGATGTGAAGGATTGTCCACTTAAGTGTTAAAAGGTAACATTGAAAGAATTTGAAGAAGATTATCTTTCACTAGTTTGAATTAGTTTGTTGGCCAGAATTGCCTTTGTCAGCATTAGCACCATTGAGAAGCTGAAACCCCATTTCATAAACTTTTGTGGTTAAGAAAATGGTCAAAGTTGATGAAATATTGGAGTTTTTGAACACTTTGATACATTCTATTGTTGATGAGATGGTTAAAATCAGCAAAGCCTCTCTTTTTAACATTAAGTCCTCTTTACAAGATGCACAAGACAAGATTGAATTTTTGTAGTTGGAGTCTCAGCTTCAGCAAGAAGAATTACAGCAACGGAGTCATCATTCTGAATTCAGAAAATTGAGAGGGACTCCCATCAGCAGCAAGAATATAAAGTTGCAGTCGATTCACATTCAGTTCCTTGCACAAGAGCAGATTTACATGCAGATGCAACAGCTCAGTCTGCACTTCCCAAGCCCATCATCAGACCTTGGGAAGAGCCTGTCCACAACAAGCACAAAATTGGTCTTGGATATGAAAAGGAGTTGTCCTTTCATATTTCGGACTACTTCAAGCCCATCAAATTTCAGAGTGCCGGATTTCTTTATGACAGTTCACCTTTAGCTGTTCCAGATCCAGCTCCTCTTCCACAGCAACAACAACAACAAATTGAAAAATGGCAACATTGTGATCGAGTTGGCCATATGAAAGATCACTGTTTTGATTTTCACCCATGCAAGCACTGTGGTCGGCACACCCATTCTTCACACAGATGCTTCAGAAATAAGCATCCTGCAAGAACAAAGATTCATCTTGGATGGATCGCTTCTTGGCAATGGGCATCAACAGTCAAGAAGATGTTTAAGTCGCATGTCAGAACTTGTTCTAGAATATTGAACAATCTTGCAGTTGAGTTTTCACCATCATCTCACCTTGCACCTGACAGGGGGGGAAATGGTGGTCATCTACAAGCTTCGAAGCCACATCAAGCGAGCCTGAGCCACAATCTCTCATTCCAGATTCAGAGTTGTAGCCAGAGACATAGCAGTTCAAGCGAGCCTGAGCCACAATTCTTCATTTCAGATTCAGAGTTGTAGCCAGAGACACGAATGCCCATGAGCATGTCTTTGGTTGGTGGTCAACCTTAAACCATCTATGCGAAGTTCATATTCTTTCTCTTCAAAGAATTCAGAGCACTTCCTCTAGCAAAAGACTTCAACTTCTTGCCAGCTTTGGTAGAGTTCCAGGAAATGCATTAAGCATTCCAGTGTTGATGGTCATCCTTAAACCATCACAGGTTGTAGACTTCCGTTCTTTTAGGTTGAAGGTCTCCCTCTTCAAATATGAGGGACACTTCCTCTAGCAGAAGCCCTCAGCTTCTTCCCAGTTTTGGAAGAGTTCCGAGAACTGCAATAAGCGTTGCGTTCCAATGTTGGTGGTCATCCTTAGACCACCTCTTTATGCCAACATTTCAGATAGTTGATTCAGCCTAAGTGCTGCCATGCATACTTTGCATATTTGTATTACAACTCTCTTCTTGGACTCACACATACCCCTTTGGATTAAAGGGGGGAATGTTGGACACCTAATGCTAAATGGGTAGGTGTGGAAGGCGAACAGTCACAAATGGAGTCCAAGTGACCTTGGAATGTGGAATCCAAGGGTCACCTCATTGTATTATAAATGTACATCTTATCAATGGTAATAGATAACTCATGCCTATCTTTCTATGTGTGTGTTTAGTTTCTCCATCCACCATGCGTGTGTTTGACAGATTCAGACATGGCCAGTCACAAAAAGAAAATGCACATGCCAAACAACAAAAGCACAAGAACCCACATATCACCACGATTTGAAAGGAGATTTTCGCTGCAGAATATAGAAATGATTTGAAAGAGGACTCATGCTACAGAAGATGAGAACAAGAAAATTGTGCACAAAAAGATAATTATTCCAAAAGCAGATATAGTCTCAGATAAATCAACAGCAAGGAAATGAAGCTACGCAAAAAGATAAAACATGTTTTTTACAATTTTGTAATCATCTAGCGAAACAATGTAACACCCCCAGTGTGACCTCTTATGTGTATTGTACTTATTTCTCATTGGGCTAGTGAGCCAGGATTTGTTGGCTCTACGTACCCATGTATATAAGTTTAGGGTTTGGAGTGCCTGTAGAGATTAAAGCCCAAAGACCCTGTATGGTGAAAGGTCGATGAGCTAACAATGTAAAGTTATACATACATGCACATATATTAATAAAAACAATAGTGTTGGTTGTACAGAGGAGGGACAAAAAAGGTATTGGAGAGCTATGTGCCCACGAGAAAGGGCCAAAGCCAAAGTCATGAAATAAAATATTATTTTATTATTAGTGTGTTTTGGGGATGGAAGTATGAGCATAGTAATAAAAAATAGGGCAAATCAAACTTAGGATAACTTAAAGTGCCTTAACCTTAAGAAAATTCAACCTTGGATTATATGAGGGCAATGGAGATGATGCCAAGTGGCAAGTTACATGCATGAGAAGGCCTTAACTTTGGGCAGGGCCTGTAAGATTGTGACTAATTCTCTTTTGGTCCATCATGATGATACACTTCCATTCTCACCTATTCGAGCATCTGCCCATGCCTAGTAAGCAAGCCAAAATAGAGACCACAAGGGATAGCGAAGTTGAATTCCATAGTTATATGATGTGTTGCTGCCATCAACATCCCTGGTGTCCCTGTTGCATGGATAAAACCAGCACTCCTCGTATGTTTTGTGACATGTGCTTAACCACCTCTCAGGGATTCGTTAACTCTAGTGATGCATCTATTTACTAACACCTGCGGGTTTTTGTATAGCAACAATTGTGTTTCCAACAATTGGTATTGGAGCCAAAGGCCTCGAGTTCGAAACACCCCCAACTCACATTGGGGGGGGGGGGGAGATTGTTGGGCATTGGATAATCCAGCACTCCTCATGTGTTTCATGACATGTGCTTAACCGCCTCTCGGGGATCCGTTAGCTCTGGCGATGCATCCATTTACTAACATCTGTGGGTTTTGGTGTAATGGAAATCATGTTTCCAACAGTTCCAGCATAGAGATTTTCTTGGCCAGCCTACATTGAAGCACTTGAAGAGGGAGGTGTCGCTCAGATTGTACAGAAACAACGTCAACCGCAAAGGACGGGGGTTGTCACTCTAATCTCCGCCCACTTCGTTCTAGATGTCTCCCAACAGTAGGTGATGGGGTAGTCCCTATGGAAATGAGGTGATGGAAAACAAGTTGGGAACCAACTTGTCCAGGAGACACAGTTGAGTGGCCTAGCTACTTGATAAATTTTAGCAAGATCAAGGATTCGATTAGATTTAGAATCGAGACCAGTGCCTTATGGAGTCAAACTTTCTTTCTTGTTACAAATTAGAGTCAAGTAACTGGATGGACAACTAACTTTTAGATGATGAACTTAAACTATATGAAGTGCAAGTCTTAAGATCTAGGTGAAATGTAAGGATGTCTTTTATTTTAAGTTAAATGCCTAGTCTAAGTTGAACCTTCCCCTTAACTGTTTTGAGATTAGTCTTGGGAGTAGGTTGTGGGATGGAAGCCAACGAGAAGCAGGCAGAGCCCTAATTAACGATACCCCCCCCCCCCGGTGTTCCAACCACCCAGTGTCTTCGACATTCCAGAGACTGTGGCTCTGACGACTGCAGGGTCATTGTTTTAACCACTAGAAAGGGTTGAATCCCTCAAGCTAAATAAGGAAGGGGGATGTCCTAGGAGTCTATCAACCAAGCTTATGATTGGAGGTAAATTATTAATGCAACTACTCTTAGGATGAAATGCACTATGGATGAGTGGAGTTACTTGAGTTAAGATTGATTTAGTCTTTAAGTACTTAAATTGTGATTAGCTTTTAATGACAAGAGTACTTAACAATAATTAGAAGACAATCTTAAAACAAAACAAGTGCTCAAGGATACAAGTGCCAATGTTCAACACCAATTGATGACATTTACAAGAACTTGAGCAAATTATCCACTTATCAATTAGCCAATGATTACAAGATGCCAATCACAATTACTCAAGATGTCAATGATAATTCCACAACAAGATTACTTATGACCTTACTCAATGCCAATTATACAAAGATGCTCAATTAGATTTCAAATGCCCAAAGTAACTTAAACCATCAACAAGATCAACGAATTATAGCTTTAGATGTGTGAGTATTTTAAGTGCAAACTTAGATAATTTCTATGACCAAGCTAAGATAAGCAAATGTTAGATTTCAAATAACCAAAATCAGCAGTAACACTTGAGAAATTTCGGCACTTATTAGCCTTATGACAACAGTAAGGAAATCACTTTAGATTTAAGAGATAACAAACATATAGTAACTAGATATGATCATTGAGATGCCCAACAACTTGCCAAAGTAAAACTATGATTTTTAGTCCACTTAAGATTGAATATTCAGCAAAAATTAGATCTGAAAACTCCTATTACAGCAATAAAAAAATCATGCACTTGGTGAGTTACTAGTGCCAAAATGTGCCCAAAACTTGTTGAAAACTTAAACAAAATTACAAACGAGTATTTAGGGCTTCTTAATATGTATGCTTCAAAAAATATCAGATATGATATAACGTGCTACAGCAGTAAGTAAAACAGAAAATCAGTGAGTGCTACAAGAAGTGCCAAATTAAGCCCAAAACTTGGAAGAAAATTGCCAAACTGAAAATTTTGATTTTTGAGCCCCTTTAGGTGTGTTATTCAGAAAAAATTCAGATCTGATTCAGAGATTATGCAGAGAAATTTCAGCAAACAAATTACTAGATCTAGGCTAGATCTTCAATGCCCAAGTGGCCAAATTTCTAGAAATACAATTTTAGAGTATTTTGACAAATTTAATGTGTTTTTAGAAATAGGAATTTAAAATTGTAATAAAACAATGAGAAAGTAGGGTTTAGAGAGCAAACCCTAGGCCCAAGGCTTTGTAGATTACTTGCCCAAATTTGCCAAAAATTTCCATTGAAGCTGTCACATGCAAACACAAGCTTTTGAGCCCAAAATTCTGCAAAACCCACTAAGTATTCAGTCCCAAAAATTCAAAAAATGGACAGAGGTCAAAGAGAGGCAAACTAGGGCCAACGTTAGGCCCAGTACGGCTGGTGTTGAGGGGAAGAAGGCTTAGAAGACCGAAGAAAAGGCAGAGGATGAAGGAAAAGGCCAAGAGGGCCTAACACTGAAGGGAGGAGGCCCCTTTAGGGCTAACGGCTAGGGTTATGGGCCTTAAAGGGGTGACGTGGGCCCCACAAGGTCTACGGCTTAAGGAAGGAGGGACACAAAAGGAGGTTGAGGCCTCTAGGTCTCATCGCAGATGCTAGGGGGATAAGGGTGGTCGAGGCCTCTAGGCCTCACGGCCAGCCTTGAAGAGGGCCAAAAGGATGACGCAGAGGGTCAACAGGCTAATGCAGGGACAAAGAAGGAAGATGTTGGCCTTGGAAGGGCTTGATCTAGTCCTGAGAAAGCTTAAACATGAAACCCTAACTTTAGAAAAATAAATTTTCTTCAGATCTGAAATTCTGCTCAATTTCTTCAATGGTCGACCCTGCAAAAAATTTTAGAAACTAAATCTTACCCTCAAAGACCTAGATGTAGCTCTATTCCAACTTTCTCCACTTGATCTCACCTGCATAAATAGATTTAAAAATACCCAAAAACCAAATATATACAAAAATCTTAAAACCCTAAAACCCCAATTAGCAAAATAATATACAAAATTATTTTACAAATATAAAATGATTGAAATAAATTTTTATGGAGTTTTTCTTTGATAAATGGCTAATAATACTTTGGAAAATTAATGCACGCTATAGCCTTAGCGAAGTTAAATCAACCATATAAATATTTGGAATCCATACATGGTCAGTTCATGCCCACAGTTTGTGAACTTGGAGACCAAGGATTAAGAACCTGCAAACACTATATATTTTTCTCAAGAAAATTTGTTAGGCATGGTGAATTAAATCATCTAAGATAAACCCAGAATCTATCAATAGAAGGATTTTATCCCCATATAATAAAAAATAAAATTTAAAATTAATAGGCACAATATAGGAAAGCTCGTACCCAACACATACAACAAACCACCATGAACTGCACCCCAAATCCTTTATTATGATTCAAATAAACATTCCCAATGGGACAATAGTGTTACATCAATTATTTTGCAATAATTTCTTAGCCAAACATCAAATGGCTTGAGACTCAAAATGACTCTCTATTTATAGATTAATCCTCCAAGTGGAAAAATAATGGTTAGTTGGCTTGATCCTCGTCAAAATAATCTCGACCGTTGATAAATCCTTGATGATTTTTTAATAGTAAACGTTGAAATAATTATTTTTGAGGAATTTTTGAATTTATCATTATATCTCTTTTTTATTAAGCTCAAAATTAATTATTTTGAGCTAATTTCCTCAAAAGTTTGACTTTGACTTAACCACCAAGGTCCAACGGTCCAATTTTTCTTGATATTTCTAATATTCCCTTGGTGGGGGACCTCCAAAAATTAATTCTTTTGATACCCACGAATTTTTCCTCGTGGAGAATTTAATTTCTCCAAGACATTTAACTTTGACTCTAATTAATTAATTTTCTGGCCTAGGATTAATTTTACGTTTTCCAGAAAAATAATTAATTGACACTTGAGAGGATTTAATATTTTTTCCACCTCTAATATTTTAACCATGGTGCCTAAGTGTGAGGGACCATGTATTAAAATATTTTTTACATAATATTTTTACAAATTCAAACCTCAAAGGGGGAATACCCGTTCGGCTTAGACCCTCAAATTACATACCCAATTCTGCGACACAATATGATCTAATAGACCAAGTGATTTGTAGTAAAATAATTAGCCAACAAGCTTAAATTATTCCCAAATCACTTTTATATAAGACTCGAATAGAACATTAGGACTCACCTAAGACTTTGACGAATAATTCCACCCTAGCTTTGGGGTGAGCTTGGAGTGAAAAGCTCTGCCGACCATCTGTGTTTAGAAACACAAATGAGTCAGTGAGACGAAAAACCTCCTAGGATTAAACTTTTGCCAAAATAATAGGCTTACCTAGGTTGTTACATACATTCATGGTCTTTCTAGCATCATTTACATTACAAAATGCATAATGGGTTTACAATGACACATAATGTTGATGGTTGATGATTCGGTTCTTTGAAAAAAAATTGGTACATCTACTTCCTTCGAACCTCAACAAAATGTGTGCAACAGGAGGTAACCTAAAGAACTGCATTTGCAGAGAAGAGGGATCCCCTCTTGAGTTGTGTGCAACCGAGGAGAAAAGAGAATGAAGTTGTCTAGCCAGCATGTGGAATAGCTCAGACGACAGTTTTTTGCCAGAATCTGGTAAAATAAAATTCAAAAAATCAGGTAGTTGGAGTGTTTGGAATCCATTTTTGATAGTGGAAATGGATTCAACACTATCAAAAACCCTTAGCGCACTCAAAATACTAAAGTTTAACAATTGTAAACAAGATTCTGATAAAATCTTTACCGGATTTTTTCAAAATCTTTGTCGGATTCTGGGCCATTTCGCTACTTTCTTAGACTATGCAAAAGAGAATCGATGGTTGATATGGGATGCCTGAGCATCAATTTTTTGGGGTTGAGAGCAAAGGAGGCATAGTTTGACCTTGTGGTGTCATAGCCCCAGCTCGCGGGTGGCCTACTGTTGAGAGACTTGGAACAACAGTGCCTACTTTAGGAGGAATGTCCTTAGTCAGCAACCGGTTAGTGAAAATGTTCCTCGTGATAAGTGTTCTCACTATGTGTTTTATATAATGTATTGAATGTGTTATTTTATGTGTGTAATGACTGTTAAACTATGTTATTCTACTTCTACAAGATTATATGTGTTATGCATGGTGAATATAATGTTAGGCCTATATTTTTGCTCATATGCAAGGCCTAATTAATGAATAATATCAAAAATATTAATGATTATGAGTATCAGATGTGGATGCATGGTATTCTACATGTGTACTTGTATTATTTTGCCAAGGCATGTTAACTAAAGGTATCAAAGCGTCAACATGGAAATGTTTGAGCCAGGTCCCCAAAGAAACCTAAAATTGAAGGTAGTTAGACTAAAATTGGGTTAATGTGCTTATGCCTGGAGATGGCCAGGGACATTGCAAGTGGTATCAAAGTATCCATTTCAAAACCAAGCCTAGATGGGCTAAATATGGAGTGCAGAAGTGAAATGTGTAAAGCATGCCCACAAATTGTTTGACCAAAGTGCTCAACTATATATTATCTAATGGGACACCATAATTTAAGGATATGTTCAACATGGGTTTAGAGAAGAAGCCCTGAATCCTTGGTGTGTGAAATGGAAAAGATGGGCATTAAGCCAAACCCATTTAGATTTTCCACTATAATCAAAGCATGCTCTGGATTAGAATCTCTGGAAGAGGGTAAGCAGATTGATACCAATGTTATTGGAACCGAACTAGTCAACCCACAAACTGGGAACCAGCCAGAACCAAACCAGAATTGTAAAAAAATCGGACCAAAAAGCAGTCAACCAAAAAATACATAAAATACTCAAATTCCAAAGAAAAACATATAAATTCATGTACATCCAGATGAATCCAAACCATTTATATGCAAATATGCAAAAGTTCTCATTTATATACCAAGTACGAGTGCATATAACCAAAATAGCACTTGGTGCAATACATCTCTAAACCAAAAATACATCAACAAAGAGGCTATATATGTTGAGAAATTAGGGCTTTTATTGCAATTTCTCTTCTCGATAATTACTTGTGATTTACTTTATACTTCTTTCACTTAGATCTTGTCTTCGTTAGATTATTATGTTCTTCATCAAATTAATTATCAAATACACAAGGGACACAATGTCTATGCTTATTTAGGCTTGCAAGCCAGGGGAAAAACCTCTCACTCTTTGAGAGGAAAACCCAATCAAAATTCTTCTTATAGACCTTCAATTGACGAGTAACAAGACCATGACAAAGACCCTTGACACAGGTATTTCTTCAAGACCCTTGTCACTATCCCTCACTGCTCTTCTCAGCTCCTTATGTCGATCCTTCTTTTCTGCACTGCACCTCTATTAGGGAAACTCGGTCCCTAATCTAGCAGCGCCAAACAGTGTGCTTCCTCTGGGCTTCCTTCAATTTCTTCCTCGGCTGCCTATGATCTCCCTTTCGGCCTTCTTGTTGCACACTTGTAACCCTCGGCCTATCTGAGATATGCGAGGTATAGTGCAGACCCAAGACCAGACTGTGGTGACCTTATACCCTTGCAGACCTGCCTCCTCCTTCACACCTTATCTAGCCTTCTTTCTTCGTTGTTTAGCCTTCTCTCCTCACACCAATAGCAAACGCTTTCTTCGCACTTATTGGAGACTTATCTCTTGTTGTAATAGGCTTCGGCCTTCCTGAATAGTGTGAGGTATGATAAACCCTAAACAAAAGTGTGCCCTTCCTTCTTCGTTGACTAGCCTCCTTTCTTCGCACCACTTGTAGACCCTATCCTCGCACTTTTGCTTCAGACTTTTTTTTAAGAAAGGGAACAACAACCTCCCCAGGTATATGTAGCAGCCCGTAAGCCACATATACCAAAAAATCATGACTTTCGCAAGGGCCGAGGTGTCTAGCATTGGGGGCATCTATCCCTCTAGCTTGCTCATGACGGGCAATAGACAACCCTACCCCAGGTATTTCTTCAAGACCCTTGTCACTATCCCTTACTGCTCTTCTCAGCTCCTTATGTCAATCCTTCTTTTCTGCACTGCACTACACCTCTACTAGGGAAGCTCGGTCCCTAATCTAGCAATGCCAAACAGTGTGCTTCCTCTGGGCTTCCTTCAATTTCTTCCTCGGCTGCCTATGATCTCCCTTTCGGCCTTCTTGGTGCACACTTGTAACCCTCGGCCTATATGAGATATGTGAGGTATAGTGTAGACCCAAGACCAAATTGTGGTGACCTTATACCCTTGCAAACCTGCCTCCTCCTTCGCACCTTATCTAGCCTTCTTTCTTCGTTGTTTAGCCTTCTCTCCTCGCACCAATAGTAGACCCTTTCTTTGCACTTACTTCAGACTTATCTCTTGTTGTAATAGGCTTCGGCCTTCCTGAATAGTGTGAGGTATGATAGACCCTAAATAAAAGTGTATATGCCCTTCCTTCTTCGTTGACTAGCCTCCTTTCTTCGCACCAATTTTAGACCCTATCCTCGCACTTTTTCTTCAGACTTTTTTTTAAGACAGGGAACAACAACCTCCCCGGGTATATGTAGCAGCCTGTAAGCCACATATACCAAAAACTCATGACTTTCGCAAGGACCGAGGCATCCAGCATTGGGGGCATTTATCCCTCTAGCTTGGTCATGATGGTCAATAGACAACCCTACCCCAGGTATTTCTTCAAGACCCTTGTCACTATCCCTTACTGCTCTTCTCAGCTCCTTAAGTCGATCCTTCTTTTCTGCACTGCACTGCACCTCTATTAGGGAAGCTCGGTCCCTAATCTAGCAGTGCCAAACAGTGTGCTTCCTCTGGGCTTCCTTCAATTTCTTCCTCGGTTGCCTATGATCTCCCTTTCGGCCTTCTTGTTGCACACTTGTAACCCTCGGCCTATCTGAGATATGCGAGGTATAGTGCAGACCCAAGACCAAACTGTGGTGACCTTATACCCTTGCAGCCCTGCCTCCTCCTTCGCATCTTATCTAGCCTTCTTTCTTCGTTGTTTAGCCTTCTCTCCTCGCACCAATAGCAGACCCTTTCTTCGCACTTACTGCAAACTTATCTCTTGTTGTAATTGGCTTCGGCCTTCCTGAATAGTGTGAGGTACGATAAACCCTAAACAAAAGTGTATATGCCCTTCCTTCTTTGTTGACTAGCCTCCTTTGTTTGCACCAATTGTAGACCCTATCCTCGCACTTTTGCTTCAGACTTTTTTTTAAGATAGGAAATGACAACCTCCCCGGCTATATGTAGCAGCCCGTAAGCCACATATACCAGAAACTCATAAATTTCGCAAGGAACAAGGCGTCCAACATTGGGGGCGTCTATCCCTCTAGCTTGGTCATGATGGGCAATAGACAACCCTACCCCCCGTCGGTTTTGAACCTATGACCTCCCAAGAGAAATCACAAGTTCTTAACCATTGAGCCCACTCAGATTGTCTTAATGAAGAGGCCGCAGTCAAGACTTCATTTGAATTGTTGTGTGGCAATGAGGCCGCAGTCACCTTATTTATAGAGGTTGTCTTCAAGCTTGTAGGCCGACATGAGCTAGAGAAGGTAAGTTGACTTCTTCAATGAGGATTTCTTTTATACTCGAGCGGACTTTGTAGAGGCCTAGTGACAAGGTCTTGGAGTATACTTTTTACATCAACAATGTGTCCTTTTACAAGTGTACCATGACTTCATTTTCATGACTCTAATTATCTTTATGACAAGATGACAAATTCCTAAAGACATCAAGAAAAATTCTGACCTATAATAAATCTTCTTGCTCATGAAACCCATGATGCAAGCAACATAATAAATACATTTTATTTCGTTGTCTCTTCATTACATTAAATCATAATTACATGTCATTATGAAGACCGAACCTAGTTACACTTTCTAACACTCCCTCTTACTAGGGAGGTATTCATAATGGTATTTGGTCATTCTCAATCTGAAGAATCTCATAAAAAGAATCGGATTGGTAATCCCATCTGTATAGAATCACATCAACCAGCATTGTCACATAGCAAGGCCTTGAATAACAGCTCCATCTGTCCACAAGATCTTGAGCCCCAATGCTGGCGAGACTAATGATTAATAGACACCTTCATCATTGTCCCTCTTGGAACATACCCCACTCGGGTTCACTCAGAGTATGTCCAGGACTATTCTTATCTTGGATTCCCAATCCTTAAAGAATATCGGTCCTTCCATGACTACTCTTATCTTGGATGCCCTAATACATCCTCAAAGTGTATCGGATGCCACATGATTACCCAATCCTCCATTCTTTCTTCCTAGGTGAAGACTAGAATGATATGTCTATCTCTCCCTCTCAACTATGGAGGACATATTCCAATAATGGAATGTACTCATTCCTATACAAGGAATGTACCTAAGCTCCCTCTCGGCTTAGGAATTACCAAGTTTCTTCCAAGTAAGAAACTTATTTCCAAGCTCCCTCTTAATCATGGACCTGCAGCAGCTCTTTAGGAAAATAATGGGACATCCAGCTGCTCTGAAAAACTCCTTCCTTCGATGTCATAAATTTCTTCTTTGTTGATTCTTCATCTTTGGGATCTCTTCATAAGGCATAGATCATCCATCACTTTCATTCACGAGTCATGTCATCATTTCATCAGAGAGTGATCCATTAGTCTTCTCATCTGGTCTAGCTTCATGTCATGTTTCTTTTCTTCGTACCATATTTCTTCCAAGGATCTTTCATCCTACCATATGGTTATCAACTGTGGAAGACATATACTTCGCTTTGGCAGGCTTACATATGCTCATCCAAATATTATTCAATTACAAATATGAACACTTAAATCAAAAATTACCTTAGTGATGATCTTTCAGCATGACATCTTCTTGTAGGCATCAACATCCTTCATACAGATTGACATATCTCCTAAAGATATGTGTTGTCAAGGGTCTCCGTCTTTTCCAGACTTCTATCAAAGTCTACCTTTCTTTCCAGAAGATTTCCTAGTCAATTCTTCTTGGTTTCCTTAGATGTGACTAACTTTTACCCTAGTTGCACTTCTCACGATCTCTTCCTTTCTTTCTTCACACACTTTTATTTCATTCCAAGGAGCTTCCAAATGAAAGTTCCTTAATTGTATACAACTACCTCATACTCCATATGAGGACATGTTATGTTGATTTCATCTGGTGTGGATCATGCCTTTTGGAAACCTTTGCATCGGAGGAGATTCTCTTTCACTTTATCATACTTCTAAAGATAGAAGTATACTATCTGCAACCATATGACATGACTTCATAATATCCAGTGTAAGCATATATATATATATATATATATATATATATATATATATATAGTGTTAGAGTCGGTATAGTCATACCTCTGTCAGAGATCAAAAACTCTTTGTTGCATTTCATTTTAGGTGTCTCATTCATCCAATCATTTGCATTCCATTAGAAGCATAGATTATCTGACGGAAGGGTTTTTCTCTCATTTTCCCTCATGTCATGTATCTGCTGGTTTGTTTCTGATTATTAAAGTTCATCAAAA